>JABXJD010000164.1:1145000-1265000 GCA_013375575.1 Percina caprodes
CTGATAGATCTCAATTACTTTCTTTCTCAATTGTTCCTGAATTTCTTTGGGTCTCGGCATGATGTGTAGCTTTTAAGGATCTTCTGGTGGACCTTACTGTGTCAAGCAGCTCCTATTTAAGTGATGCCTTGATTGTGAACAGGTGTGGCAATAATCAGGCCTGGGTGTGGCTAGAGAAATTGAACTCAGGTGTGGACAACCACAGTTATAGTATGTTTTAACAAGGGGGGCAATCACTTTTTCACACAGGGCCATGATGGTTTGGATTTTTTTTCACCTTTAATAATAAACACCTTCATTTACAAATTGCATTTTGTGTTTACTTGTGTTGTCCTTGACTATTGTTTAAATTGGTTTGATGTTCCAAAACACTTAAGTGTGACAAACATGCAAAGGAACAGGAAATGAGGAAGGGGGCAAACACTTTTTCACACCACTGTATATGTGTATGTATGTATGGATGTATGTATGTATGTATATGTATATGTATATGTGTATGTATGTATGTATGTATATATATATATATATATATATATATATATATATATATATATATATATATATATATATATATATATATATAATTCACATTAAACTGAACATTTCCATTGATGGCAAAGTCAGACACGGTGAATGGCTTCTTTGGGAATATTTATGTCCTTATTCATCTTGTTTCCTTTTTGCACAGCTGCTGCATGTTGACACACCTGTAACGTTACACAACGTAGCTAGCTAAGCTAACACATTAGCGTTAATTACATTAATATATTTTTTTTTATCTCCCATGTTTTAGAAAATGTATTTCTGTGTTGTACTTAGTAGCTTTCATGTTCATGCATCACACATGCATTACCAATGAGTCATTCTCTTCTTTTCTACCTGTTATCCCTCAGACTATGGTGACTCAGTATGGTGGTGTGGAGGCGTTGATCCACGCCGTGCTCCGAGCTGGGGAAAAAGAGGACGTCGCTGAGCCGGCCGTCTGTGCCCTTCGTCACCTCACCTCTCGCCACCAGGACGCCGAGCTGGCCCAGAATGCTGTGCGGCTGCACTACGGTATCCCAGCTGTCGTCAAATTGCTGGGGCAGCCGCACTACTGGCCTGTAGTAAAGGTGATGGAAACCAGTGGTTTGTATTGGTCTACCATTGTCATGCAAGGGATACAGTAATAGCATTGACAATATGTATATATAGATATCAGTTGCAATTTTTTTTAGCCAGGGCAGCAGTTTTCAGATTACATTATTATCATTATTATTATTAATTGCAAAAGGGTTCTCCAATGTTTTCAGTTTTTTTTAAATGATATCAGATTATTAAACTGAATGTGCCTTTGGAACATTGGATGAATGGTTGTTGATAATGGGCAATGTAGATATTAAAGATCAGCCCTCCACACACACACACACACACACACACACACACACTCAGATCAGCTGGTATTCTGTCTATAATGGAGAGGGATGGAAATTAGTAAGTGACCCCAAACTTTTGACCGGGTAGACAGTACTTCAGTTTCAACCCTACTACACTGAGACAAAACACACACACACACACACACACACACACACACACACACACACACACACACACACGCAGAGTATATAGAAAGAACAGTTAGAAAGCAGTCACAGACAAGCAAATTCACACACTATGACACACAATTCCCATCATGCTTCACTTCCAAAACACTTCAGCTGTGACAACACCTGCTGGCACACTGTCTCGAGAGAGATAGGCAGACAAACAGGTAAAAAACAAAAAGATAAACAGAGAGAGACCCACTCAGAGCTCCAGAGACAAAGCTGGTTGTTTTATATCACGCAGAGGAAGAGATACGGAGACTCAGCGACACAAGAAGAGAGAGAGAGAGAGAGAGAGAGAGAGGACTGACAGTAGCTGGGTATAATTAACAAAACACATTCAAGCAGCCCTTAGAGGTTCATTAATGCACAAAACAAAAGTGGTGGAGGAAAAGACCAACATACTGGCAATATAGCATTTTCTAGAGCCTTGCTATAGAGCCCGGAGCGTGCCAACAGAATAATTATTGTTACTAATTATACACAGTTTGTAATCACAACAGTTAAACTGATGCATTTGACAAAACTATTATAATATATGTAATAATAATAATTAAATTGATGTTTATGTCGCATTTTTCAGCTGTCCATTTCCCACACATAGCGCAAAAGATATGCTTAGAAATGACTCAATACAGCTGTCTGCACTGGTCATGTAACAGTTGACATTCCACTTGGGTTTTAGGTGCGTAACTGCAACCCGTAGCGTCTCTTTATGGTTCAAGTACTTCCATCTTAGCCAAAATATTAGGATTAGTCTGTAAACAGTGTCAGAATTAGGGTTGGGTACCAAGACCCAGGTGCTAATACGACACCAGTGTCTTAACAACCGCCATCTACTGGACCAAATAGCAATGCGAATTTTGGAGCATCATTTCAGTGCCACTTAAAGTAGAATTCCGGTCGATTCCAACACGTAGCTCTGTTGGTTGTAAATGTGGACGTCTGTCAGTAGAAAGAAAAATGAAATCCATCAGTGCTGCCTTCACCGTGTTATCCTCCTGCTAGCGTTAGCACCCAACAGGCTTCAACAGGGCAAGTTAAACATGTTTTTAGCCTCTAAACATGTTCAAAATGTCATTTAAAGTGCCCCCCTCCATGTGAAGTGATTCCTCCTGAGTGAACACAGTGAATCTGACAGCTGGAGATGTGAAATACATGCATGAAAGTTGTGTTAATTCAGCTGTGTTTAGTTCCTGTGTTGATAATGCAGGGAGAGTTTAGGGACCGTCTACAAACTACAACACAGAAAAGAGATACAAACATATTTTAAAAAATAAGCATATGCTTATAGTACAACTAGCAAGAGGCAAGTTATAATTAAGGTAAGGTTTGGAGACACTACCTTATTTAATCATTCAATTGATAGCCGACATATTATAGCTTCATCTCTTTTCAGTCCCTAAACACTCTTATCTCAACACAGGAACTACACACAGCTGAATTAACACAACTTGCATGCATTTCTCTCACATCTCCAGCAGTCAGATTCACTGTGTTCACTCATAAGGAATCACTTCACATGGGGGGGCACTTTTAATGACATTTTGAACATGTTAAGATGCTAAAGACACGTTTAAGCCTGTTGGATGCCAACTCTAGCAGGAGGATAACACTGTGTAGGCAGCACTGATTGGTTAGTTTTTCTCTCTAACAGACCTCCACATTTCCAGACAACAGAGCTTCGTGTTTGAATCAACCGGAATTCACCTTTAAATGCCTGCGATGCCCTTGATTGCTCCGAAACAGACGTTGGTGCATGTGACGCTCGTTAACCCTACACCTGACAGCAGCCAACTTTCCGGATTAAACACAGTTAAAAGGCTGACTGGGTGACTGTATTTTACTGTCGAGGATTCCAACAGCGGAATGTAACAGTCTGTAGCTGCCGTAGTTGGAAAAACATCCTAGACGGTGCATTCACTTTCAACTCGCCTTGTCAGCCTTGTGGTGCATTCAAAGTTATTGTAAAATACCCTTTTCCCATCTAGTGGTAGTTTTTGTTGTTTACCAGCAATTTATTGGTGAAACAATTTGTTGTTATCACAGTTTTTAATAAATAATTTAAAAAAATCTAATAATTAATAAATGGTTCAGCAATAAACAAAGCGTTCTTAAAAGTTGTTTTGTGCCCCTTTTTAAATATATATTTATATTATTTTTTTTATAAATTCATATAAAATAAATGTAAATACAGTACTTCAAAAAATATACATATATATATATATATATATATATATAAAATGTTACTTCATAATCTATTAACAAATATTGTCTTTATCTTAATTTCAAACAATTGAGATAGCATATGTGTTTAGGGAATGCAATCAGTCTCTACTAGGACACAATTAAAAATGGAAGTGGGTTCGTTTTTTGCCATCAAGTTATAATTAATGTTAAAAATCCACTATGTGATCATTCTTATCTTGGAAAAAGTGGTCATATCCAGAATAATTTTTGGAATTGAGTCAGGAATACATGTTCATCCTCATAATCTTGCCTTGTTAGGCAAGGCCATTGATTTTCAGGGAGAAAAAAAATTAACTTGTACCATTTTTCCTCTTCTAAAAATTTTAAATGATTCAATTTGACCCGAATAGCATACAAGGGTTAAAGTATAATTTCAGGCACCGTTTAGATACCAGCACCCACCGAATATTGTTTTAGCACCGGTATTGGAAGAAATCCAAACAATACCCAACCCTAGTCAGGATCCACAGCATACTGTGACTGAAAGCTTCCTGTATACATGCTGACAGAAGACTGTGGCTCCTTTCAGGTTCAAGGCTGTAACTGCAAAAAACCCAAATGTACTGAAACGTCATTAGGATACTTTTTCTAGAAACCACAAAAATCTGTACAAAGTTTTGTCAATCCAATAGATGTTGAGATAGACTAAGTCGGTGGATCATTGAAGTAACTTGGATTCATTTTAGCTCTAGGTCTTAGATACTATCTGGAACACTGGCACTCTTCTCTATCCATTTATATACAGACGCCATAAGCCTGCAAATAAAGAAAGAGTAAACCCACCAGGGATTCCAAGTGTTAACTGGTGTTAATTTGTGTCACACATTCTGTTCCAAATCAACAGCCAGCATTCAGAAGGTTGCTGCTGTTAAACAGGACGGAGCATATTGGCAACATGGATTAAGGTCAATTTGCTATTACTTGGATTTTCTGTTTATCTGACTAATTTGACCTGCTGCTGTCAGGCAACAATGTCCTACGACAGATTTGGTGGACATTTTAAATTATTTGTTTGGCGGTTTCTCTCTGCTGTGTAGGTTTTGGCAGTGTGTGAAATGAAGAAATAAAAACTGGCCGCTGTGTGAATGAGGTAAATTGCTTTTTGTTATCTGCTGATGTTGGCCATATTTCACACTGTTGGATGAGGAAAACAAAGAAATGCTCGTGGCTACACGTAATGTACCGACTAATGGATTCTCAACCACAACAGAGTCTGACAAACTGCAGTGAGAACGTGTAGGACATTTTAGGAAGCCATGGTGGGAAGATAAAAACAGCTAAAGAAGATTTATTGAACAAAGCCATTTCCATTTTTACTATTTTCAGGAGGAAAACACTCAAATGTGCCATTTACATACAACTCTTGTAGTGTAATGTTGTGCCATATTGTGAAGATAACATCACATAATAACTTTTTGTGTCTTTTTTTGTGATAGTTTGGCACCCTGTGGTATGAAGAACAAGACAATGTCGAGGTTTCACATGTGGAGCTAATAGTAATTTGCTATTTGGCGACATGCTGTTATCCAAAATACCTTGTGTTATAACTTAAAGGCCACCTCCAGTACATTGACATTTTTATTATATTCCATATTAGCCCGGTCTCATTGCAGTTCCTGAAATGAAATTAATCTATTGGTTCGTGTACAGGGACATCATTTTCTAGTTTTTTCATGGTGGTGAGCACACATTTTAAAGTACTGTTTTTCAATGGGAAGCAGCTTTTGTGATAACAGCACGGTTACGGTAGCGAGTAGTGCCGATAAGTCGCATAAGGCTGTTTGGGGCGTTGGATGGGTCAAACAACACAGGACTTTCGCCCTGGAGACCGGGGATCAGGCTGTGTCTGTGCGTCTAATTTGTAACTTATATTTTATGATTTATGAATTAAGTTTTAATGTAAATATATTCGTAAATCTTCTATTTGTGTGGGTACTTTTGAGACTGTTCACCACGCTGTGGTGGTCACAGACAACTTGTGTCTCAAGGGACGATCCCAGTGCTCTCCAGTGGGTGGAGGTGATGCTCTCTCTCCAGTAGATGGAGGTAATGATCTCTCTCCAGTATGTGGAGGTAATGATCCCTCTCCAGTAGATGGAGGTAACAATCTCTCCAGTAGATGGAGGTAATGCTCTCTCTCAAGTAGGTGGAGGTAACAATCTCTCTCCAGTAGCTGGAGGTAATGATCTCTCTCCACTAGGTGGAGGTAACAATCTCTCCAGTAATGCTCTCTCTCCAGTAGGTGGAGGTAATGCTCTCTCTCTCTCCAGTAGATGGAGACAATTCTCTCTCTCCAGTAGATGGAGGTAATGATCTCTCTCCAGTACGTGGAGGTAATGATCTCTCTCCAGTAGATGCAGGTAATGATCTCTCTCCAGTAGATGGAGTAATGATCTTTCTCCAGTAGATGGAGGTAATGCTCTCTCTCTCCAGTAGATGGAGGTAACGCTCTCACTCTAGTAGATGGAGATAATGCTCTCTCCAGCAGATGGAGGTAACGCTCTCTTTCCAGTAGATGGAGGTAATGATCTCTCTCCAGTAGGTGGAGGTAATGATCTCTCTCCAGTAGGTGGAAGTAATGATCTCTCTCTCGTAGATGGAGGTAATGCTCTCTCTCCAGTAGGTGGAAGTAATGATCTCTCTCTTGTAGATGGAGGTAATGCTCTCTCTCCAGTAGGTGGAAGTAATGATCTCTCTCTCGTAGATGGAGGTATTGCTCTCTCTCCAGTAGGTGGAGGTAATGATCTCTCTCCAGTAGGTGGAAGTAATGATCTCTCTCTTGTAGATGGCGCTAATGATCTCTCTCCTGTAGGTGGAGGTAATGATCTCTTTCCAGTAGATGGCACTAATAATCTCTCTCCAGTAGGTGGAGGTAATGCTCTCTCTCCAGTAGGTGGAGGTAATAATCTCTCTCCAGTAGGTGGAGGTAATAATCTCTCTCCAGTAGGTGGAGGTAATGCTCTCTCTCCAGTAGGTGGAGGTTATGATCTCTCTCCAGTAGGTGGAGGTTATGATCTCTCTCCAGTAGGTGGAGGTTATGATCTCTCTCCAGTAGGTGGAGGTTATGATCTCTCTCCAGTTGGTAATGATTCAAAGTCTACAGAAAGAAAATAAAAAGCCCTCAAAAGCCGTATTGGTTCGTCCTTCCACTGTTCCAACAATCACCACTCTGGTTGGTTGAAATAAACCTATTATGATGTTCCGTATTTTCTTGTCATATCTACAATGTTGTAATGTTGGATTTTCATAATCCCTGTGAGCTGAAATATTCAGGTTTCTGCTATTTCCATGAAGAAAGGCTCAGGGAATTCCTAAAACAGGTGGCCCTGTGGTTTCCAGCTAGTGTAAATCAAGCTGGAGGCATTAATCAATTTTGGGGGACTATTTTCGGCGGCGGATTCATCTGTTGCTTCAGTGAGTATGTCTGGCAGCAGGATGGTCTGGTGGGATTAAACGACAGTGTGTGTTCATGGTAATGAAGGAACATGTCAGCCAGTGCAACAGTGTGTCTCACTCATGAGTTTTTATGTGTTTTTTGAACAGCAATGGAGCTACATGGCACAGAGGAAGACGATATGTCAGGCTTTAGTATAGAGACAATACTTGTTAGCAGCCTCAGTTCATTATTGGTGGGGTTCAGAATTTGGCTCAGAAAGCAAAACTAATAATAATGTATACTTTTATTAGTCTCGCAAGGGGAAATTACAATTTACAATTCACAAAAATATCTACACTGACTCAAAATTGTCCTAGTACCCCCACCTTAACATCTGCTCTCGATCTCTTTTTGTCACTCTCTAATAGGCCTTCCTAGTACGTGAAATGGGCTCACTTAACCACACACACACACACACACACACACACACACACACACACACACACACACACACACACACACGCTCTTTTCTCCCTCAGTCGGACAGCCCTGCCAACTCCAGCAGATTATATTAATGAACTGCGGCATTGGACTTTAATGATGTGGAATGGGAAATAGACAATGTGACTTTATTAGGAAGTCTGCAAGAGAGAGGGAGAGAGAGAGAGATAGAGAGAGAGAGAGAGAGAGAGAGAGAGAGATTCCCCTGCATTTGTAATGCCTTTACACGTTTGTGGAACGTTCCCAACATGGTGTGCACTGATGCAATTCCCTCTGAGACGTCTGCAGGATTACGGACTAAACATGTAGTGTTGAAAGGTAAAATCAGAGCTTCTCTAGCATATCAGCACCTAGCTTGTGTAGAAGTGAGCCAGCACTGAGCTCCTGTGGCCCAGTAGTCTCTTCGGTAACAAGCGAGAGCTCCTTCAATGGAAAGCCGTTAGATCTGTTTCCTCTCATCCCTGTGGTTTCCTTTGATATGATATGCACTGATTGGTAAACATTAATGTGGTGCATGCAGTTGGCTGAAGTTCCAAGCAGTGAAGCTATTTGGATGCACCACCACAGGTAACGTTTCCTTCACAGCTGACCCAAATAGGCCCTGGAACATCTTGTAAGAAAAGGTCTTTGATGTCTGTCCTCTTCTCAGGCTACGGTTGGTCTGATCCGGAACCTGGCGTTGTGCCCGGCCAATCAGGCGCCCCTGAGGGAGGCAGGTGCTATTCCACGATTGGTCAACCTGCTGCTGAAGGCTCATCAGGACACGCAGAGACACGCCTCCTCGGCTCAGCAAACATACCAGGTCTGGACCAAGTACACACGCTCACAGACACACACACATACAAACAAACACACACACACACACACACACATAGGGTTGCACTATATTGACAAAATTGAATATGAAAATATTAAGTATAAATTTAAATATTTTTAAACATAAAATTACAACAATTAAGGGAAAATGCATCAAAACAGATTAATAACCTGTGGCCCTTTGCTGCATGTCGTTCCTCATCTCTCCGCCCTTTTCAAGTCCTATCACATGGAGGCTTAAATGCCAAAAAATGATCTTGAAAAAATATATAAATATAAAAAAATTTAGATATTTTTAAATAAATATAAAAAAAAAAATGTTTTCAAATATATATATATTTTTTTAAAGTATAATTTCAGGCCACTTATGGATGCAACACAAAAGTTCATTCTCCCTTTATGAATCCCAATTCCAATCCAATGTCCCAATGTGGCACATGGGAGCTAACGCCAATTAGTTGCCTAATATCAATAATCAGTGTAGCTCCCCTTGATTCATTTTAATCAGTACTGAGGGAACCATATTAAATTAAGAGTACTTGTTGGGAAGGTAGAGACAAGGAATAATGTATTGTTTGTGGCTACATGGAGGCAGTGGATGCTTACAGTGAAACCAAAAGGGGCATAGCTGTTCACAGACAGAGTGTTTGTGCCCCCCAGCCCACTTGATGAGTAGGATTGGGCATTGTGAACTGGTTCCAACTTGGAATCTTTTCAGAACTTAGGATTTCAATGGAATTTATTGGAATCGCTTGGAAAATTTGGTTTTGAATCTGATCATCGGTTCAAAATTTGACGGGGCCACCATACTTCCAGGCGCTTGTTGTGTTGCAGCCATGGAGCACAGTAAGCGGCGCTCTAAAGTCTTGCGCTCCATTTTATGTCGAAAAAGCCCAGTAAAACTGTAAATCACCATTGAATCAAAATAAAATGTAAAATCAGCATGTGACCTGTTTCAGATTGAGTTTTCAGATTCAGCTATGAAAATATCTAACACAATTAAGAAAGGTTTTTATTATTAGATTTCATCATTAGCACAATCAATGCACCCAAATTGCTATACAAGGCTACCCCATTTGGGGGGCAGGGGTCCTTCCTTTTTGCTCTCTTTAACGTCTCTGTGTCTTTGTGTTTCTGTCCGTCTCTGTGACCAGGACGGTGTTCGCATGGAGGAAATAGTAGAGGGCTGCACAGGAGCGCTTCATATTCTGGCCAGAGACCCCATGAACAGAGGAGAGATTGCTAGCATGCAGACGATTCCACTGTTTGTACAGGTACACTCACATGCACGCTACAACACGCATATGACATGAAGATATCGGGCTAAATGAACTACAGCAACCGCTGATGTGACCTAGCACCAAGAGTAGTTTCTACCCAGTGTGCCGTTGCTCCTGAAAGTTATTTGAGGGATGGAGCAGGAGTTCTCATTGGTGGAAATCTATTTCTAGCTTGAAGCCATTTTTTCCTATTCCAGGCCTGATATTTGTGATGGATAAGAATCATCTAGCCACTCACAACATTAATATAGCAGGAAACAAATATGTGCTTTGTAAAGATATAATAGAGTAATGGCGCCCTGTCCAGAGAACGAAGGCACACTCCATCTGTGTGGGTTGTAATACGAGCTTTTATTTTCTCGGTCCGGCCATGCGTGTGTGTGGAGGAAATCCCAGCCTGCTGTGTTTATTTTTTTTATTTTCCTTAAATTTAATAAATAGGCCTATGCACAGTAATTCAAAAAAAGTATGTGTTTGGAACTACATGTCAATGAGCAAAAATCACAATTTAGCCAACACTATTCAATGGGAATTTGAATAAAATATATACAGCAAAGATTTTTTTTAATTCTGCAATATTTGACATGTTTAACTATTAATACTAAATGCTTCAAATCAATGTTAATTCATCACTATTCGGACTCTACTGCCTGTTGTTGTGTGTCTGTCTGTCTGTCCATCTATCTGCCGTTCTGCTTCTCAGTCGCACAACAGAAGAGAAAGGTGACTGCTTTGGCACAAGAGAGAAAGACCTCGGCAAGTCTCAGAAGTCACTAAATCTAGTGACAAAGTTGCTGAGTTGGTGTATTTCCTATATCATGCTTTTTTTTTTCCCCACTTTTTTGCAGAAAACCCACAAATCTGTGTGGAGTTAACATGACAAGACCGTTTGAGATCGTAAGAACATCGGTAGGAACAATTCAGCAGCACTTTTGATTTTTGTCGGGACATGTCAGCACCGTCCTAGTCTCGTATAGACCCGCTACACCCCAAATCCCTTCTGGAATAGGAGAAAAGAAAAAACTCTGGGATGTTTGCATTTATTAAAACCAATCACAGTCGTCTTGGGTTGACGCTAAGCTCCAGTAACGTGAGCCTTGACATGACGTGGCAAGTGCTTTTCCAAAAGCTACAAGACACTCTTCACTAGCCGCCATTTTGTGCAATTTACAACACTTTTAAATGTAAATGAGCACTGCAAACACCCAAATCAAAACTACATGAAATATAACACAGCAGGCATGAAATACTCAGCTCAGATTATGTGTGTTAAGACCCTTTTTTGTATGAAAAATGCAACCGGATAAGACACACACATGAAAGTAGCTTTTTATGTACTTTTTCCACAATTGTTCCCAAAACGTCCCAGTAGAGAGGAAATGCTGTTCAGTCTTTCCCGGAAAGCAGGCCTTTTCTTCAAAACTTAAATTTTCAGCATGTAGCTTGCTAGCTCCAAGTTTGTTTGAGCGTGAGAACGGCAACACACAGAAAGTGAAAGGTGAGGGACATAGTTTTTATTATGGAGTGCATGTAATGAAGCAACTGATCAACTGTCACCTTGCAGATAAAAAATAAATAATTCGATGAGTGAAATTTACAGCCGGCTTATCACAGTCGTGTGGACACACAGAAACATGTTGTGTCGTATAGCCAAGTCCGCCCCGGCTACAGACTATTTATGTCTATGGAAGGTGTACAGTGAACCCTCGTTTATCACGGGGGTTACGTTCCAAGAAGAACCCGTGATAAGTGAAATCCATGAAGTAGTAACCTTTTTTTTTTTACCATTATTATACGATAAAATACTCCATAATACACTGAAACCAAAGAACAAAACCTTTTTACAGGCCCGAGCATTTGTTTAACAAATAAAAGTACTGTATAAATGTTTTTTTACAAATAACTACTGTACTGTAAAATAATAATTTTAATCATCAATACGAACTGAAGGCTTCAAATTGCGGAGATCAGCACCGCCCCCACCCACCGCGACCAGAGTCATTGGAACGGGAGAAAATGAAAAATGATTATGAAAACAAATACAAAGTAAAGTACAGTAGGAAAAATAGTGACTCAGGTGTATTTCCCTGCTCTTCTGACGGAGCCGCTGCATCCCGACTCGCAAAACCGACCCGCGGTGCAGGTGTGTTTTTTAGAGAGAAGAACATAGTTATCGGTAGTTGTTGTCGCTCTTTTTTCTTCTGGGAAAAAAGATTCTTATAAACCGACATGACACCATTGATTATGTTTGCAGAATGCAGAACACAATGCACGATGCAAATCCGTGAAGCAGCGAGACCGTGAAAGGTGAACCGTGATATAGCGAGGGTTCACTGTAACTGAGAGACATTAGAATACTGCATACATACTGTACATTGTTGTGGAAGTTTCGGTCCAGCGAGAGAGGAATTGTTGGAAGTGAGACTTTGAAACAAAATAAGGACAGGCTGCACAACTGAATCAAGGTTTGGTCTTCATAACGTATACATCAGCAACAGTGTGACAAACGCCTTGCAACACAACAGTAGTATCCAGCTTTATATCCCGTCCCCCCAGTGTCTGGAAAACAGTCTAATCTTAGTATAACTGTTAATCTTCCCAGGCAGACAAATTGGAGCTTTTACGTCTTTCTGAATCTGCCCTTTGTGTGTCAAAGTTCTCTACCGGTCATTTTATCTTAGCTGGAAAACAACCACCTGTGTCTTTAGACCTGGGACCTGCTATAATAAACAGAGCTCTATTTTCTGTTAGACATTGTGACATTTGTCCTTGGAGGAAAAGTTCAAGACCTTTATTTGTCCCTGAGGGGCGATTAGTTCAGCTGCAGTAGCAAAGAAGTTGGCATAGAGTACATGACAACATGTGACAGTGAGGCAGGATTGAGGACCCAAAAGCAGAGCACAGGGAGGCAGGAGGAGCAGGTAAACACCGGTTTATTGCACAACAGTCCAGGGAGAAAGCACAGGGAGCAAACAGAACAGGCAAAATACAACCGGTCCAAAATCAAGGTCCACGAACAGGTCCAAGGGGGGAGGCAACGCAAAACAGGAAGACTGAGACAAGACAGAAGGATCTGACTAGGGACAAGGGAAGCACAGACATAATGTACACAAGGTAATGAGGTAACGAGAGGCAGGTGACAAGAGGGCAGGGAATCAGGTGGAAAACATCAGGTAATCACAGGAGCGGGAAGACACAGGAAGTAGAGCTAGAGGCAAGACGAGACAAAAAACAGACTTCAAAATAAAACGGGGAAACAAAACAAGCAGACACTCAGGGGAACACAAGCCCAACAACACAAGACCGGGGAGGGAACACAGAGAAGGGAAAGGAAACAGGATTTAAAAAAACAACGAAACCATAACACAACATCGATTAAAAATACAGGCTCAGACCAAATGGGTAAATGAATACCACAACATTAAAAGTTTAAGTGTGCCTCATGTGTTGCAGAGTTAGAGAGATAGGCAGAGGGTACGAAGGACAATTTTCATCTATTTGTTTCGGCTGGTGGCTGACTGAAGCGGGAACCAGAGAGAGGGCAGCAACTTAAATTCTGCATGGGGGGGGGGTGTGTGAGAACTAGCAGACATGATGGATTCTGCCTTTTTCAAGCACATGTCTATTCATGTACACTTCAGTTGGTTTCATCTGCTGAATCCCACTGATTTTGCTGCTGACTTTATTTACCATTGCTTATGTGTTTTTTCCGTTTTAAACTAAGAAAGGCATACCAAAAAAATGTCTTCTCCTTCAGGGAGCACGCACAAAGAGAGATTCAAAAGTCATACACCCTGAAAAGCATTGTGAATAATTACAGCAATCCATCCATCCATCCATCCATCCATCCATCCATCCATCCATCCATCCATCCATCCATCCATCCATCCATCCATCCATCCATCTTCATCCGCTTATCCGGTATCGGGTTGCGGGGGCAGCAGCTCCAGTAGGGGACCCCAAACTTCCCTTTCCCGAGCCACATCAACCAGCTCTGACTGGGGGATCCCGAGGCGTTCCCAGGCCAGGTTGGAGATAAAATCTCTCCTAGTCCTGGGTCTTCCCCGAGGCCTCCTCCCAGCTGGACGTGCCTGGACCACCTCCCTAGGGAGGCATCCTCACCAGATGCCCGAACTACCTGAATAATTGAATAATTACATGAAGGATATATGAAATGCTTAAATTTATTTTTTCCTATGCAGCATACATTTAGCTATGTGTGTGTGTGTGTGTGTGTCCAGCTATTGTACTCGTACGTGGAGAACGTGAAGCGGGTATCGGCGGGCGTCCTGTGCGAGCTGGCCCTGGACAAGCAGTCTGCGGAGCTCATCGATGCCGAGGGGGCGTCGGCGCCCCTCATGGAGCTGCTGCACTCCAACAACGAGGGAATCGGTACGGCTCTCTCTCTCTTTTCCTGCTTCAGAGGCACGTCATGTCACCATGTTTCAGGCTAACATGATGGAAATATGCCTAATATGATGAGAAAGTTCAACGGAAACAAATCATAATGTACATAAAGCGTGTATTTTTTTTATTTAGTATCTGTTCTCACTGCATCTTATTCTCTACCGCGCTATTTTACTTTAAATACAGATATTTATATATATATACTTTTCCCCAACTGTATGTATCTAGTATGTAGATATTTATATTTTTCAGTTTTTTTAGACGTTATATATTTATATTTATCACTCTACATGCTCTGTACACCCATATTAGCATTTAAGCATTTATTTATTTTAATTCATATAATTAATAACTTTTCCACAGTTTCTGTGCTGTATTCTTTTAACCCTTGTGTTGTCTTTTAGTTTTTCTGGGTCAAAATTTAAAATTAAAACCTAAAGACGCTTTTACCACTTTGCCCTGTGCTTGTGTCACTTTTCCCAAAGTTCTTTGTCAATTTTTCAGATTTTTTTTTCGGATTATTTTCTGTGCTTTTTGGGACGTTTTGTGTTGTTTTTTTCCCGAAATTTTTTGTCACAACATTCTTTTCTAAAAACAAATCTTCGAAAAAACACCCAAATTAAATGAATATTGTGAACTGATTTATATTATATCACTCGTGAAGAACGTACAGAACCATTCATGTGATTTTTTTTTTAGACAATTTCTTTGAAAGAAACCCACATTTCTGATATAGAAACGTTTTGAAAATGGGTCAAATCTGACCCGAGGTCAACAGGGAGGGTTGAGCTGTGCACGTCATTTCATACTACAGTGTACTGTGGTATGACAATAAAGAAATCTTGAATGTAACATCCAAGCTTTTCACTCAACTTAAGAGACTAAAAATAGTGGCAGGGTTATGTTGGCTATAACATGTTGCCTAGGATGGCCAATTTATTAGATTGTGATTATTGAGCATCCATATAAATGCATAAACCTTAACTCCCCTGCTGAATCTTTCATCCAAATAAGTTTTCTTTTCCACTTGTGGGTGTGTACAGTATGTGTGTGAAGTTGGTTCTAGAACAGAAACTCACTGCATGAACAAAACAACGTGGCAATTTTATATAACTATTAAAGGCTAAGCATGTGTATGCAGCAGATAAATAAGAATAACTCGACTAAGTTAATATTCCACGAGGTAAACCCTCATGTATGTCATGGGTAGTCTGATCCTGGCATTACATAATCTGCCCCTCTTTCACGAAACGTACAAATAATACAGCAAACTGATGATTAATGTTAAGACGATTCTTTAAAATTCTAATAGTCCTTATGATGAATTTCTAATAATTCTTATGACATGCATGAAGTGACTGTTCATGTTTTGGGTGAATATTCATGTTTTGGCCTCTTGACTCTCCCTGCAGCCACCTACGCAGCAGCAGTGCTCTTCCGAATTTCGGAAGATAAGAGTTCAGACTACAGGAAGAGAGTGTCGGTGGAGCTCACACACTCGCTCTTCAAACACGACCCCGCCGCCTGGGAAATGGTAAGGACACCAAGGCTTAACGTTAACAACACCCTGAGAAGGCACTGCTACAGTTGGATTTATTATTATTATTGAACAGCACCAATAAGAATCATAAAGGTGTTAGTTGTCCGAGCTTAAAGTCCAACTAAAATTAAATGTCATGTTTGTTTGTTTTTTTCAAAAATATTTTTATTGGAAATATACAATACAACACTTCCAGTCACAGATACAATTTGCATCCTGATAAAGTTCCCTTGGCGTTTGGAATTAAAATACCCCCCCCTCCCACATCATCACATACCCTTCACCATACCTGGAGGTTGGCATGGTGTTATTTCAGTTAGCTTAATAACTGGTTTGATTTGCAGTCATGGAAAGTTCCCCATGCCTATCTATATATGGTGAAGGGTATGTGATAATGTGTGTGTGTGTGTGTGTGTGTGTGTGTGTGTGTGTGTGTGTGTGTGTAATAAAAATCTGCCTGCCTCTATGGGAATTTAACATAGGGGGGGTGTATACTTATGCCCCCTGTATTTTAGGGAGGAACATTCATTTATTTACAATACATTATTCATTCACAAAGAAAATTGGTGTCCTTAAAAGGTTAGATTTTCCAAAAAGGTTTTTAATTAAGGCATCAAATTCAATCAATTTCCATAAGATGTTTTTTTTTATTCCTCTTTTTAATCTTTCTCAAGCCACTGTACATATTTACATACTATATATATTTATATCTGTAAACCACATGTAATGTCTCATTTGAGAAGATAAGAAGAAAATAGAAACCAAAAGGGAGCAATTCATGTTCCTTTCTATTAATCTGTTGGAACACATCAAAATCAGAAAGTGAAATGAGTCATTTTATGGGGGTTGTCAAAAAAATGTCCACTGATTTACAGATGTCTCTTTTGCTATGTAAGTCTGTGTGAAAAAAGTATGTAAGTGTCCCATGGCCCCTCATGAGACGGACACAGAAGGTGTAGTTCCACTGTTTGGCTCCTATGTCAAATTGGCTTCAAAGACCAGCACACTTCCTGTGGGCCTGCAAAAGAGCAACAGACATTGAACAGCAGCCAACGTTAGTTTTCCGTCTAAGGTCTTCTTTTTCTAGAGAGGAGGTCTTTACACAAGTGAAAACACCTGTGTGGACGAACTAACTGACTGTCTTACTTACTTTCTTAGGTAAATAACTCAAAATGAAAAGACAATGATAACGTGTTCAACTGAGTTAGAGAACTCAACAATGCAACCCACTCACAGAGACTAGTCCTGTTCCCATCAACATATTTTAAAGCCCATTTTCAAATTAGAAGATGTTGATGGAAACGGCAAAATTAGCAAAAAAGGTTTTTACTCTCACTTGAGGTGTTTTGTTACCTTTTTTGAAAAAAAGAGTTAATGCGCAAAAATGGGAGATGGAAACAATTTTGGCGAATAAATTGTGACTTAGTGAACATGTGACTAAGTCATATAGTCAGGTATCCATCGGGTACCTGGACCAGTGCGCCCCACACTTGGTGGTAGTGGAGTTGTAATTCACTTTTTTGATTTGTATTCTAATCCGTTTCTTTGTTCTTTCTTATTATGTTTGCTCTAAATTCGAAACAATGTATTAGTTTCGCTATGATTCAGCATTTTCAAACTTAAACTGTCTCCAAGTTCATTTTTTCATCTAATCATTCACTATGTTGTCCAGTGGACTGATATTTGCTCTGTGTGAGAACTGTTCTATTTGGTCAACCTTTGTTTGCAAGGTTTGTGTGTGTGTGTGTGTGTGTGTGTGTGTGTGTCCACCTTCACAGCCTCCACTGTGATAACTGCTTTATTGACCCGTCTGCTTTCGTCTGAAGGTGTACAACATCATTGATTATTTTGTATATCTCTTGGTACCTTTACACCTGGGCGCCTATTTTCATAAACGGAACCCTCCGTTTTCATAAATAACATTGTGCCCAGATCTCAGTTTTCAGAAAAGTGTTGCCACCAATGCCGTCAATAGCACGCCAAACCTGTAGGCGGCAGTGTAACGAGAAGCTCAGGCCCATGGTAGCCAATCAGAATCACCATATAGCAACAACAACAATCAATCACTTCCTTGGCTGCCTATACCTCCGATTTTCCCAAGTTGGTAAGCCTCTCCTCTCAAAGCGTAGCTCCCATGGCGCCATTTTAATGCTACGAAGCCATCACCCACCGTTAGCATCCCATTGACTGCCATTCATTTCAGCACCACTATGACAGTGAATAACTTTACATCTGAAGCGTTTAAAGACTTGATTTGTCTGTTGTTTATTTCTAAAGAAACACGACAATGTATAAAAGGCTCTGTTACCTTGTAGCTCACGTTATGGCTCCGTAGCAGACGTTTTTTGTAAAAATAGCCTAACAATTGTGTCATAACCACGCAACTTGCTATCGCATAGTTAACAAATCACAGTATTGTCAGGAGAAGTTCGGAGACAGTTTGGACTTACATCAGCTGTTTAGGTTTAATTACTTAAGTTAACTAGCATGTTAGTTAGCAGTAATTATCCTGTGTCTGTTATCTCCTAACATATACCTACCCTCTCTGTCTCTGCTGACTGGGAATGATTGAGATTTCTCTTGCACAGCTACCAGAAGACTTACAACTTTCAGACAGGTTGCTCACGTCTCATCTACGTCTTCAAGCTCAGTTGGAGGCTGCGCAGTAACACTCAGCATCGCCGGAAAAGAGCTTCTAATAGACTTCACTGGTCTCCGTCCAGAACAACGGGATCTGTTGGTCCATTTCTTTAACTGTCTATGTCTCAGTTATCGTACAAACAACAATTTCCAAAATCTCCAGAAAGACTCGTTTTCAGAGGGAAATTCATTCAAAAGGGAAATGTCTCCATTTTTCAAAATAACAGCTGTCTCTTTCTCAACAGGCACATGCAGTTCCTTTGGAGCCTACATACCTAGCTGATGGTAAGTACTTTGAATTACAGGGGAATACTCCCAAAACACTGGTAATGCAACTACAAAGACACATATTTAACATGTTGTGTAGTTTTAGCATCTTAACCGTCACTCTCGCTGATGTAATGTATAATGCCAACCCAACAGGGACATTTCTTCAGCACTTATTTTAGGCGCCCTAAAATAAAATGTGTTATTATTAGGATATTCATCATCATCGTCATCATCATCACTGCAACTGATGTCCAAAACAAAGACTTGTTATGGACGTAAAAATGAAAGTAACCACAACCAAAATCTTGTCTTGTTGAACTACAAAACCTACAGCACAGTTGTGGTCTTAAGAAGCATTTGGAAGGGATTAACATTACAGTCAAAGGTAGGAAATGAAATATTATAAACGTTATTTAACTCATCATTCTGGCCCATGGAGAAATACAGAATATGATCTGTTATAGACATGGACATTTAGCAAGACAAGAAGCATAAATCAAATAAATATTACAATTAAAAAAGACATTGGACATAGTTTTGTATAGTAAATATATTTTATTTTAAAATGAAAATACCCTATTGTGTTTTAACCCTAGTGTGGTCTTCCCATCAGCCATCATCTTTTGGCGCTTTTTCCGATGTTTTTGCTGTTTTTTCTATGCTTTTAAAAAAAAATTATAGCAAATTAACCTACATTTTATAAAATTATGCAAAAAACAATTAATTTCTGTTTTTTTTCAGCGCTTTTTGTTTCTTGTTTTCTCATTTATTCCCAGGTTTTGGTCACTTTTTTAAAATGCCATAAAATTTAATAAATCAAGCAAAATTCAGTGAAAGTAATCATTCATTTTACCTGAAGAACATTTTATGGCATCCATGTTATTTTTTAGGCAATTTGGTTGAAAGAAAGCCAAGTTCGTCATATTAAAAAAAGAAAAACAACTGGTCAATTTGACCCGAGGACAATATGAGGGTTAAAGGAAGAGGATGAAATGTACAAAAATATTGTAGTCAGGATGGAAGACTGGATATAAAATATATTAATATATTAACAAAACATATTCAAACAAAATACAAAAAGATGAATAATTCAATTGAAAGCAAAATAACAAAAATAACACACACACACACACACACACACACACACACACACACACACACGACTCCCTGTAGTTGACATAATAGACTTGGGCCATGAAGCTGCTGTTGCACCATAGGGGTGTGTGTGTGTGTGTTTGTGTGTTTGGCATACAGAAGGATGAAACGTGTTAGGGAAAGGAAGCAGGAGGGATGGATGATTAGATGTCGTACTGAGAGCGAAAGAAAAAGTGAAATTAACATCAGAAGGGAAAAAAAAAACATGGTGATGATCAACTTTAATATACGGACACAATAACACATACTAGTTTCTTGCAATAGTCTTTTTTTAATGTCATATTGCCTTTTGGTAACACATAAGACAGACAGACCGACAGACAACAACAGGACAACAACAACAGAAACAATACACAAAACCAACCATCTCTACATCATAAAATAGTACTGTGCAGTACCAGTGGGCTATTAATAGTAAAGTGCAACATCATCAGTGACATTTTAATATTAGTATTATCCCACAGAAAGGATCAAGTTATGTTCCCTAACTTATTCAGTACTGTAATGCTGATAGGAATAAATCATTTGTGAGCCCGGTTAGTTTGTAAGGAACTGCACTGTTACCGTAACAACGAAGGAGGTAACGAGGTCACGAGGAACAGGTGAGACATCAGGTGAATCACATCAGGATAATCAGACAGGCGGTAATACACAGGAAGTTAAACTAGACAAGACTAGACACGGGAACAGACTATCAAAATAAAACAGGAAGCAGAACATACAGACACACAAGGGAAACACAAGACAGAGACAACAACACAAGACCGGGGAGGAAACTGGGACACAAGCACAAGGAGACAAGACAGAACCAAAAATACCAAATAAGGAGGGACAAAAACAAAGCAAAATACCTAATCCATAACAGGCACCCTGTATCTTCTGCCCGATGGCAGCACCTTATACGCCTGGAATAGGGGATGTACAGTAGCCCGTCCCCGCAAAAAGTTAAAATACTTTCAACAAAGAGCGATAGAAAAGGACCATCATGTCTCTTTCTACTCTGAACTGTCTCATAAAATACAGTCGCTGCACACTCTTTTTATAGATAACATCAGTGATAGCTTAGCATCTATTATTGTTGCTAAGTATTTATACTCCCCTACCACTTTAGTCCCTTGACCCTCTATAGTAGGATTTGAGCAGGTGGATCAAACCCCCACTTCTAAAGTCAAATATCATTTCTTTAGTTTTCTTTGTGCTTAGCAGAAGACAACTGGTTCTGCACCATTCTAGAAACTCATCTACCCAAGCCGGGTAGCTGGTTTCATCATTGTCCCCTTTCACACCTACGATCGCGGTATCATCTGGTGTATTGCTCCTGCATTCATTTGTGTACAGGGTAAATAAGACCGGAGAGATTCTACTTCCTTGTGGAACCCCCTGTTTGTAATAATGGGTGAAGACACTGCTTCATGTACCCTGACACACTGCACTCGGTCCGTCAGAAAAGACTCAACCCATCTGATGATGTCACCACGCACTCCCAACTGCAACGGCCTCTACATCATAATTTGAGGCCTAATGGCAGGGCTGTAGTCAAGACCACCTTTGTCGAGTCCAAGACAAGGCATAAGAAAAAAGGTCTTATGCATGACAGTATCAAGACAATCATTTTGGGTTTTGCTTTCCCTCCAATATTATTATCAACATAAAGACTCCTGGACTCGGTCGAGACCAAAAGCTATATCTGGTAAGACCAGTGGCCGAGACCAAGACAAGTCCGAGTCCAAATATTAGCGAGTACGAGAAAAGTCCGAGACCATAGAAAAATGGTCTTGAGTCCAAGACCGCACTCGAGTACTAAAGCCCTGCCTAATGGTGTTGAATGCAGATGTGAAGTCTATAAATAACACACAGACATATCGTTTGGGCTGATCAAGGTGACAATAAATCTTATGGAACATATACAATACAGCGCCATCAGTGCTCCTTTCTGTCCTGGATGCAAACTGCAGAGGGTCAGTAACACCTTGCACATCTCCTAATCTCCTCAAGACCTTTCATTACGATAGATGTTAAGGCAACTGGACCATAGTCATTTAAGGCAGATGGTTTTGACACTTTTGGTACCTGGTATCAGTGAGGTTTTCCAGGCCTTTGCAATCTAATGTGTGTCAAGAGAGATTTGAAAAGCTGCCTGAATATAGGGCTAAGTTGTTCCCTACACACCTTTCAAACCCTTCCTCTGATCTTGTCAGGACCGGCTGCCTTTGTTCGATCTTTTTGAAGATTCTACACGACCCGGTCAAAAGTTTGGGGTCATTAACAAATTTCCATACCACTCCATTATAGACAGAATACCAGCTGATGACCAGCTGATGGCTGAACTTTGATGAAATATCTGCATTGCCTGTTATAAGTAAACATACATCTAATGTTCCAAAGACACATTCTGTTCACTAATCTGATATTTTAAAAACTAACTGAGAAAACATTGGAGAACCCTTTTGCAATTATGTAAGCACATAATGTAATCTGAAAACCGCTGCCCTGGTTAAAAAAAACTATGCAACTGATCTCAGCTGGTAGTCTGTCTATAATGTAGTTAAGTATATAAATATAAGTTACCCCCAAATTTTCCTCCGCTGCTCTTCAGGGGAGGGCCACAATGAAGTTGTTGTCTGATAGAATTATGCTTTGAGGAGTAATTTGATCAAATCTTGCGTAAAAAATGTTTAGGGTTAGGTCATCTCCATTTGTGTTAATATGGCTTCTCCTCTCTCCTTCCCTATCACTGTGTGCATCCCTTGCCATGCCTGTTTGAAGTCATTACTCCTCATTTTCACCTCAAACTATTTTATATTTATGCTTGCACATGTTGGTTAAACGCATTGTCTCCCTTATACAACCTTCATCTGGGCCCTAACCCCTTGTTCAAAAGCTTCCCTTTTCCTTTTCCGTGCTACTTTGAGTTCCTGTGACAAAACCACAGATTAAAAGTGATACTGGCGTTAAAGACCCACTGATCGTTGTCGTTGCTGATCGAGTCTCCCGTATGAATGCCTGCATTGCATTGTGGGGTATGGGCTTTGCATGCGCCCAGCTCGGCTCATATTCGGTCTCACAGCATACTGTAATATTTCCCCGGTAATAAGACCGAAATAATACTATTAAAAGAAAGAAATGATTACCATGATAACGTCTAAATAAATGTTGATAGATGGAGCGTTATAGTTTTGAAAGCATTCCAGCTTCCCTGGCAATAAGACCGAAATAACAACATTAAAAATAATACCATGATAAGATCACATGAATACATGTTAATTAAAACAGCGGTTATACACTCTAAGAAATATCTGTAAATTAACAGTTGTATGACTGTAAATCGTCCCTTGTACGTGATTCACAGGTATATTTCTGTTAATTTACAATATAACAGAAAGTTGTTGTTTTTTTTTTTACCATTGACACAGTGATTTAACTGAAAAATAATTTTTTTTAATTACGTTAGAAAGTCCGGGTAATGAGCTGCTGGTACTGTGTCTGTTATTTTACGGCTGTATTTCTTAGAGTGTAGGGCTACAAATACCAATAATATCAAAGCTGTATACAGCTTCTCTGCTGCAGCCCGACTGGCAGAAAGAATGGTGCTGTGACCACGAAAGATGCTTCCCATTGAAACACATTACAAAAGACATGCTGACCATCATGAAAAAAAAACGAGATAAACGTGTCCGTGTACACGAATCAATAGATTAAATTCCGTGAACATTGACAGTTATTGACAGCGTTGTCACCAATGTCTTTTTGAACTCCAGCCAATCACGTTCATAATACAGGATCTTTATTCTACTGACAATTATGTGTATCTGACAATATGTTTTACTGTCTCTATTACAATTGTTAATGTTTGGTGTGTTGCATGTTATGTGGTGGTCTGCAGAGTTTTAAGGAGGTCCTGCCTCTTAGACTGTAGGGACACAAAAAGATTTGTAGGGACACAAAATAGTCCCTTTAGTGATGTCCAAATGAAGCTCCATGAGCCAGGAGTTGTATCTTTTGACTCCACTAGATGATGCTCTTGGTTTAACCCTCCTCTCGTCTTCGGGTCAAATTGGACCCCTTTCCAAAAACTTTCTATATCAGATATTTGGGTTTCTTTCAAATAAATGTTCCAAAAAAGGTAACGTGGATGGTTCCCAACAACGCCCCCCACAAGGTAAATAAATAATCAGTTCACTACTTTTGTTGAATTTGAGTTTGAGTTTTTTTTGTCGTCAATTTTATAGTATTTGGAGAAAAAACAATCGGTAAAAGAACTTTAAAAAAAAGTGTAAAAAAAAAAGAAAAATGTCAATAAAACTGAAATGTGAAAAGATGTCAAAAAAGTAACAAATGTCAAAAAAAGTGACAAAAAAAAGAAAAAGCTTTAAAATTTTGGGGGAAAACCCACAGAAATTTCAAAAGGCTCAGAAAAAGTCGACAAACGTTGAAAACGTGACAAAATCACCCCCCAAAAGACACAAAAGCGTCGAAACATACGATAAAACATACCTTGATAAAAGGTTTTGAATTTTGAATTTTGACTCCGAAAAACTAAAATTTCTTTAACAAGGGTTAAAGAAAGGAGAATAAGAAAAATCCTCAAGATTGATAACTCAGTGTGCTTTCCACTCTTTGAACAGAGAGCGCCATCTAGTGGGCTCAGAACATAAAGACAATTCATAAAGCTTTTTTTTAAATACTAGCGATTTTGTAATCCGAGTCCTTTATTATTGGATATCTGCTAATACCAAGTCTGATCTGATACATATATGTACGTGAATATTGACTAAATTGTGTGTGAAAAAATATATTTATGTGCACCGCTGATTGACTCTGAGATTAGACTGAGATTGGCAAAATGCACAGATTTGCTGAAATATGTGGCTAATTATCATTAGCATAAAAATATGATTCTGAGTGTCACCTTCACCGTCAGCTTTAAGCTGATTACATAATACATTCCCCCTTTTTACTGTTAACCTTTTCTTCACAATATCTCAATAATATCTTTTTAAAGATTATTTTTAGGTCTTTTCTCAGCTACAGCTGTTTTTTCAATGTGCCGGATACATATTTATTCAATATTCTGGTAAATATAAGTATCAGATCAGACTTAGTATCAGCAGATACCCAATATTAAAGGACTCGCTAGTATTACACTCATTCAGTCTTGTCTTTGGATGAAAGTTTAGTGATTATTTAAATGAGTAAATATAAGCTTTTATGTACAGACTATACAGCATTATGCACCAATATGGTTTTATATCAGTAAAATATGGCAATACAGAAAATGTATTCTAAACCTTTTATTAGCAAAACATAGGGGGCATACTGTAATTGAGGACACTGCAGGAAGAAATGAGTGGCACAATGGATAGATTCAAAGAGGGATGGAAAAGAGGATGAGGAATAAGACAATAAAAGAGGGGGAGGAGAGAACGGAAAAAAGGATGTAAGCAGGTGGAAAGATGGGATAAGCAGAAAGGAGAAGTTAAGGAAAGAACATTGAAATAAGGGGAAAGAGAAGAAGTGATCAAAGCCAAGGACAGAACACAGTTCTCCCCTCCACTAAATTGTTCTTCTTCTCTCATTTCCTCTGTGTAAATACTTCCCTGCAAATCCCTCCATCTAACCATCTTTAATTATTGCTTTAATAGACACATAATCCACCACGGCAGTGCACGCACACACGCACACACACACAACCACTCAGCTGTCAGTAGTAATGTAGGTCAGTTGATCGTGCCGATTTCATATTGCAGTTATCGGAGCCAAATGAAACTCATTTTTTTAATGCATACACACCTCCATTCAACTTCCACACATTCATTCTCAGGCCTATGATTTTTCAGCCTCTTCTCACAAACAATATGTTTGAAAAGTACTGTAATTTGCATGTTGGGGGGGGGATTGGTGGAGGTTAAAACACGGGAGCGGAGTATGCGTCTTGGGGAAATGCTTCTCCAGCACTAGGCCACAAATTGTCATCAACGTCACTTTGGATGTTCTCTTTTGCCATGTTCCAAGGGAACAACTCGTGTCCCCACATCCAGCACTCATAGCTTTGAATCGGGACATTTGGTCATGTGGGTGGTAAGCATACACATACTTTCCACCTCCAGGCAAAGAAAACATCTTTAAAAAGCAGGTACAACACCATAAATCTGCAACATTATCACACACAAACACTTGGGGGTGTCTTTCTGGTTCCTCTTGTTCTGCTGGCACCAGCTGAGAGGAAAGCTATATGTCTTTGTGTGTCGTACTGGCCAATGAGTGGTGTGTTGAGAAGCAAAGCATCATTGGCCATTGCAGCACACATGGTTTCCCCCCTTTTGGCCTGGAACCTCCACAGTGGCCCAGTTGGCAACAACAATGTCAACAATAGCATTTTCCGTGCACATCTGAAAATATCTTTCCTAGCTTTTGAGTCCTATTGTAAAAATATATTTACAGTAAAAACTGCTGCAATACAGAAATCAATTCCTGTTGTCATGACCTGGCTCATCACACTGTATTGTTATCATTTACTGTTAGGATGCAACTCTCACCTGTTTGTTTAGTGGAAAATTCACATAACAGATATAATTATATATCTTAGAGTTAGAAAATTGTAATGTTCCCGAGACGCAATTTGCTATACAGTACATACATTGAACCAGATAACTACAGCACCATTTGTCTAACTCATAGCGTACAATTCAATTTTATTTATAGTATCAATTCATAAAAAACGTTATCTCGAGACACTTTACAGATAGAGTAGGTCTAGACCACACTCTATAATTTACAGTTACAGTTCTAGTAGTTTCCTCCAGAGCAAGCAACAGTGCGACAGTAGAGAGGAAAAACTCCCTTTTAGGCAGAAGCCTGGGACAGACCCAGGCTCTTGGTAGGCGGTGTCTGACGACTGGTTGGGGTTAGAATGAAGTGTGGCAATAACAGTCACAAAAAATAACAGTTTGTAGTAGTTCTTTGATGTACACACATCAACAAATAGAATACAGTAAAAAGGAGTATGTTGCATTTCCCTAAAAAGCCTAATGTCATAAATAAAAGAAACTACAGCACAGTACTTTACAAATATTTCTCCTCCGGGCATACTCTTCCCCACTTCTTATTTAATTGGGTTATCCCATGGAAATTAAGTTTTTTGCTCAGTTGGTTCTGACCTTAGGATATCTATACTGAATAAAATTGTAACCACTAAACTTTTGTTTTTGTCCCCATTTTTCAAAGATCTAAGACTTTTTCCACACAAAAGGCTTATTTCTCTCAAATATTGTTCACAAATCTGATGGGCATATTTATTGCAACAGGAACCATTGTGCAGTTTTACTGTATTGGTGGGGGTCCAAAAACCAGTCAGAAAAAAATAAAAAATAAAAAAGAAGTTGCTCAATATTGGCAGGACCTGGAAAACGCTGTTGTACACGCCAATCCAGAGCATCCCAAACATGCTCAATGGGTGACATGTGTGGTGAGTATGCCGGCCATGCAAGAACTGGGATGTTGTCAGCTTCCAGGAATGGTGTACAGATTGTGTACAACATGAGGTGATGGTTGTGGATGAATGGCACAACAATGGGCTACAGGAGCTCGTCTCAGTATCTCTGTGCATTCATAATGCCATCAATTAAATGCACCTGTGTTCGTTGTCCGTAACATACGCCTAACCCTAACCCTACCGCCACCATGGGTCACTTGATCTACAACGTTGACATCGGCCAACACGTTGTCTGCCATCTGCCCTGTACAGTGTAAACCAGGATTCATCCGTGAATAGAACCCCTCTCCAAAGTGCCAGACGCCATCAAATGTGAGCATTTGCCCACTCAAGTCAGTTACGGCGACAAATTGCAGTCAGGTCGAGACCCCAATGAGGACGGCGAGCATGCAGATGAGCCTCCCTCATACCTGCCAACACTCTGGTTTTTCTGGGTTCCTCCCATTTTTTAGCCCCTATCTCCCGGTTGTTATTTCTCCTTGGAAACTCCCGTAATGTCCATGGCCCAAACTTCTTCATAAATAATTGGACCAATGTGTTTGTTTAATGTTGACTAGTTGCTAGATCTTGTATGAAACACATCCCATTCACACAATCCACACACCATATACAATTTTAAACCCTTTTGACACCTCAACCTGGCAACGTACAGTATAACCCTGTTGATCTCTTTATGGAAAGGTCAGACCTGAAAACAAGCTGATAACAATGGCAGGTGTAGGCAGTGTTCCCTCAAAGAAATCGAAGTATAGCTGTACATTTCAACAGTGGTGGGCGCAACAATTTACATGCACCTTACCTGCACGATCCATCATGCGCATGGGCGAACATCTTGCGCATGCACAGCAGTCAGCAAATTCATGCAACACCGGACCATGTCCAGTTTTACCTTGTTCCATTAAACTAATCACAGCAGTATCATCTGCAAATTCAATGATATGACATCCTGCGACAACAGTCAGTGTACACTATATATAGCAGTGGTGACAAGACAGTTCTTTGTGGTGTCCCAATTGAAGTGAAGCGGACCCCAGATAATGTGTTCCCCACCCTTACTCGTTGTGGCCGCCCACTCAGGAAGTCAAAGATCCATTTAATTAGTGTTGATTCTTTCTGGAAGGTGTCTCTAAGTCTGTTTGCTAGAATTTGTGGGTGGATTGTATTGATTGCTGATAAAACGTCTGTGTTCTACAACCCTCCAGGTGTGTATACAGATCATTTAAAAGCACTACAATGGCACCGTCCGTCCCCCTCCCAAATCTGTAGGCAAATTGAGGGTCAAGAGCATGTCTACAGGAGTCAATAATGTGTGTTTTAATGATCTGCTCAAGTGATGTAACTAAAAGAGAGGTGAGGGCGATGGGCCTATAATCCTTGGTTGAGGATGGATGGGAGATTTTGGGAAGGGGGGGGGGTCACAACTGCTGTTTTCCAAATCAATGGAACCACATTCATCCATCGAGCATTGGAAGAAGGAGCAGAAAATTCTACTTAAGTGGACTCTGCCTCTAATGTTATCTGGCCCCGGTCTCTTCCAGACGCTAGTCTATCAGAATCAGAACCCTAACACTCGCTGGACCATCTCCTCCTTGATGGTCAAAATACTCACTGATCATAATTTATTTCAAAGCGGGTAAAATGTTCATTTAAATTGTTGGCCATCCATGAAGTCATTTTTTTTTCCTGTCGTGAAAGTGGCATTGGCCATCTTTATACCAGTCCATGCAGCCTTTGAATTTCCCACAGCCACTGTACCTTGTCTGTAAGCTTCCTGAAGCGAAGACTCTCTTTTTATCATTTAGTATATCCTTTAGTTCTTTCTTCACCCATGATTTATTGTTTGGTGACACCTTGGTGGTCTTCGTTGGAATGACCACACTCACAAAAATGTATGTAGCCCAAGACAGCCTCCTCGAAAATCCACTCCAGGCATCCTTTCAATGTCTCTACACTGTCCTCATCCAACTCCTGGATCTGCTTTGCCCCAGTCCCCTTTTCAAAACCTGTTTATAGGTGGATCTTAGAAGGACTGTGTTGTGATCTGAGCCACCCATGGTGGCCCTGGCACTCAGTGAGTATGCCTCGGGGGTGGAGCCGTAGCATAAGTCGATGATTTTATCTTTGTGTTGGACAGGTGACATAGACAGAATTTTTTTGAGGGAGTAGTTATTAAAATGTTGTCGTTGGGTAAAATTGACCCGTTTTCAGTTAATTAGTTGGTTTTTTTGTCAACAAAAAATGGGCTGTTGAACTAAGCGCTGAAAATGTCAACATTAACCCTTGTGTTGTCTTCGGGTCAAATTTGACCCATTTTCAAAGTTTTTTTTATGTCCAAAATAAAGGAAATCAAAATAAAGAGTGAAAAATGTTGGAAAAGGTGGCAAAATCGATGAAAGGAAATCAAAATACCAAAAAATACAAAAACTTTGTAAAAAAAGCAACAAAAATGTTGAGATAAGGGGGAGAAAAAGGAAAGACAACACAAGGCTAAAAATATCAAAAACCTTTGGAAAAAACACCAAAAACATAAAACAAAAACAAAAAAAACACCCACAGCATTGAAAAAATTACAGAAATGTGGGAAAAAAGCAATAATAATGTTACCAAAACATTTTGTTAATGGTTAACGGGAAGACAACACAAGGGTTTAAAGTCCCTTATTGGGTGGTATTAATAACCATGTCTGCTGCCTTGTTTATATCTGCTCTTTGATGTACGTGGGCAACAGTCAGAAATATTTGTGGGAATTCACGGGGAAGATAGGAGGGTCACGTAGAAACTGATAAAAATTAAATCAGGAGTGCCGATCTTTTTTCTTACCAGTTGCTTTGTGTCATTTATCATGAAGCACATCATGAAGCGCCCTCCGTGTTCCTCACCTGTAGCCTCGCTGTAGTCTTTGCAGATTAGGTGGCTCCCTCAACTCTGTCTCTCTCAATGAGAGAACATGATTCACAACATGGTCTATAATAAAAAGCTCTGATTTCATCGGAAATTACAGCTCTTCTAGGTCCAACCTGTCGTCCTCGGTCCATTTCCAAAAAAGGTATTTTTGAGCTTTCCCTCTGTAAATGATATACCCTCACTAACAAGTCTAAAACACCTGCTTAGGCTTTCATCTGAAATTACAATCAGCTGTGTTTGAAATGCACCAGACTGAAACCATTCGGTTCTGAATGTGAGGTTAACAAGTGTGACAGCAGTTTGTTAGCATCTGAACAAAGTGCTGTAGATGCACAGTGTTGGGCAGGTTGTGATTACAGCCATTGAATAAATGTAGACTTTGGAGAACTGGGTTCAAGCAAAGAAAAATGATTTGATTGAGAGGAGATTTGATCCACATAAACTGCGTGGTTAGTGTTTTGCACATGTGGCTCCAATTGTGCCCACCTTTGTTTAGCAATCCTGTTCTAGGTGCCTAGGACTACAGGTGAAAATTAGCTGACTGGCTAGCATGGGTACATTTACAGGAATGTTAATTAAAGTGCATTGTCTTCATGAAATAAATAAATAAATAAACATATGTAAATCAAACCGTCAAAAAACTGCACTATCTCCGCCGGAAACGGAAGGTCAAACTTAAGTTCCAGTGGAATTCTTTCCTTGCGCTATTTTCAGATGGTTTTCTTTTAAATATTTTTTCTTGCTTCATAATGTGTACTATGAGTTTTACCTGAAAACACACAGACACACTTTGTGCATTAAACCAGTGGTGGCAGCATCAAAAAGGGCGTATTGAGGAAATGAAACAGCTGATTGATCTGCATCAGCGGGGGACGTTACAACTCGAGTGACGTCATCACTCCCTCCAACCAATGGTGTAACTTCATCACTCACTCAGCGACAGAATTTAATATTTAATCACTTAATCTCATTCCTGTGCAATATTTAATTCTCAGGACTTTGATACACAAATAACTATATTATTGCATGATGTGTATACAAACCCTTTATCTTACTATTTTACATATATGTACTGTATACAGTTGCTCTCAGGAACTGTGCACCACGTTCCCCCCTCTCTTTTTTTTCTTCTTCCTCTGCACTACTTACATTTTTATGTTTTTATATTTCGTGTTGACACTGTAAAGGGGCTGCTGCAATCTCATTGCACAGGTACTGCACTTGTGTATAATAATGACACATTATAATGACTATTCTATTCTTCTATTTATTGTTTGTCAGGCCAGTTTCTCTGGTCCAGCCAAAATTAAAAAAACTCATCTTCCAACACGTCTAAGCTCACTAATAAACACATTATATCTAATTTGTTTAAGCTATATTAAACAGCACTGTAAAACAACAATATGTGATTTTACAGGTAGTTATAATAGAGATATAATTGTAATATCTCACCCACAGCTCATTCATGGAATATACACATCACCAGTATGTTCTTGAGGAAGTGTAGAGCATCTGTTAAATACATTTGCTTGATGAGTCTTTGCTCTTCTGTGTGTGTGTGTGTGTGTGTGTGTGTGTGTGTGTGTGTGTGTGTGTGTGTGTGTGTGTGTGTCTCAGAGTTAGATGGCTCTTACCCTCCCTATGGCTATGCTGATATGTCTCTGGACAGCTTGCCGCTGGATCCTGATCTCCACGAGCCCTACATCTCCGACATGACCTATGACCCAAGACAGGCCTACCCTGAACCACTCTAACAGGTAAACACACACACTCGCACACACACACACACACACACACACACACGGACACTCACACGCACACACACGCAGTTTAATTCTCATATTTTTGTAAAAACATGGCGTCAAACAACAACAACAGCACTACTACTGCTACTACTAATTCTAAGGGGTGGCTTTCGGAAGGTCGGTGGTTCGATCCCTGGCCCTGCTGTCCCATGTTGATGTGTCCTTGGGCAAGACACTGAATCCCAAGTTACCCCTCGATGTTGCCCAAATTGAGTGTACAGTAAATGTGTGTGAGTGTGTATCTGATGAGCAGGTGGCACCTTGTACGGCAGCCTCGGCCACATTGTGTAAATGTGTGTAAATGGTGAATGATTCCTGTATTACTGTACTACTACTACTACTAATAATAATATTTATTTAAATAGCACTTATAATTCAGGTAATTAATTACAAAAGCAAAAAGCAAACACAGTAGAACATGAACTGAAGTGTAGGTGAATGCAAATGAGAAACCATAGTTGGAAGAACCTCCCACGTTATCCATGTAAGTTATAGCCGTTTGGTGTGTCCCTGGATCTATAATGTTTCTTGTATAATGTTGTATGCATCACATAAACAAACACACTGCAGGAATTATCCGCTGCCCCGACAGTGGCCAATCACCATTGACGATGGCCCTGGACTGCGCTTTCCACAGTCCCCTTTACCTTTGGAGAGCTGATAATACAGCTCCCAGGGTCATGGGGACACAAAAATGTCTCCCACTTTAAGGTTGTGATTCTTGGATGAGGAAAAGAAAAAATCCAATGTTTATTTATAAGTAAAAGTGCTAACATACATACAATGGCAACATAGCGTCATAACACCCAGACAAAGTGAGAAATTAGAGGGACACTTTACAGATTCACCAATGTGACTCCAGCCAGCCGTCATCTACTTTTCATCAGAAAAGTAGGGCTACTGTAGCTAATTGGTGTGACAGAACCTTAAATGGACTATTTATACAGCGCTTTTCTAGTCTTAACAATTCAGAGTGCTTTTACATAGTACAGGAACCATTCACCATTCACACACTGTGGCTGCCGTACAAGGTGCCACCTGCTCATCAGATACACACTCACACACATTTACACTCCAATGGGGCAGCATGTGGGGGCAACTCTGGGTTCAGTGTCTTGCCCAAGGACACTTCAACATTGGACTGCAGGGCCAGGGATCGAACCACAACCTTCCAATTGGCAGGCAAGCACACTACCACTGAGCCACAGCCGCCTTAACTGATGCTATAATGGCAATAATAGGTTTCCTTGTTAATATGGTATTTATATTTTCATTGTATTTTTTTGTAATTGTATTTCTTCTTATATTTCTGTAGAACTGACTCTAAGAGCAATGCACATGAATTCCAGTGTACTTGTACAGCCCGGTACATCTATTCTATTGTGTTAGATATGCTGTACTGTACTGTCCCTGCTTCAAATTATGCTTTATAAATTACAATAGAGCACTACTTTATTAATTTTTGCATTTAAACTCACCCAAAAAGCCCATACACAAGTGGTTGCCAAACTTATTCTGCAGGGCCCTCTTTTTGTAGATAGAAATTTCCTTGCCATATCTGGCAACCTACACTTTAGCCAGATGTAAATTTATGTTTCCTCGGATGTCAAAAGAATGTACCGCCCTTATTCTACCTCTGATTGGCTTACCTAGGTAGTCTTACCCCTAACCCTAACTAATATGAAATATTCATTTTATATTTTCTGTTTTTTTGTTGCAGGAGAATATAAACAGAAGTGCTGAAAGAAAACAACAGAATTAGCAAATCCAAGTAAGAAAGACTGTAGGAATGGATGGAGGAAGAAGGAGATTGGAGTTTTTAATCACAAACGGAATCAACACTTTCCAACAGGAGGAAATCAAGAACTATCAAAAGAGGTTGCATATTAAAAAGAGGTTTATTGTTTCTGTAAATGGAATATGTAACTTTGTTATAATGTCTTACTGTGGGGTGGAAGTGTGGGGAGGGGGGGGCGTTGTCTGAAGATTTGAGGCATTGTTACACGGGTAACCTTTGAAGCAATCAGATTAGGCAAGAATGCATTACATTAACAGTTTGGGACGTGTGGAGCAAAGGGGGGTGGTAATCCTTACCAAATGTTTTAGCATTTCATCTGTACAGGATCTACTAGTTAGAGAGAATTTGAATTTGATGAAATATTACGACATCAATGTCAACCCTTGCGTTGTCTTCCCGTTAACCATGAACTTGTCCTTCCAGGTCAAAATTGAAAAAGAAATTGTGCTTTTACGATGTTTTTGTCACTTTTTCCAGCTTTTGGTCCTTTAAAAAAAAAAACTGAACTGGTTTAATAATAGGTTTTACACTTATTCTTGGAATTCATGGTCAACAAACCTCATTTTACATACGTTTTTAGTTTAGTTTTTAGTTTTGAAACCATTAAAAAAAATAAGAATTCAAATAAAACACCCAAACAATTTAATATAAGTAATCATTAAAATTACCTGAAGAACGTTATATGGAATCATCCATGTTATTTTTTGGGCAATTTGATTGAAAGAAATCCATATTTCTGATATATAACACTTTAAAACGGGTCAATTTGAGCCAAGGACAACACAATAATACAGTTAGCTGTGATATACAGATAATGTCCCCACATGTTAATACCTCATGGGAAACACCCATATTAGTCAGTAACAAGTTAGTTTAACCAAATGAAAAAAAAACTTGCAATTTCTTGGAATAGATTTTGTCCATAGATTTTTGATTGTCATTACTGCCTATCACCATTGCTGACAAATGCTACCCGTGTATCTCAGCCTTTAGCTGCTGTCTTTTAGATGTCTCCTCTGTGTATTTGACGGTGCACATGTCCCAGGGTGTCCATGTGTGGTTGTTGCATGGTAGTATTGTGTACTCATGGAAATATTCTTTACCTTTACATACTGAGAAAAATAGATATCCGGGTTGTACAAGCCAATGTGGATTACGCCGGCCATTTGAAAAGCCTCATTGAGGAGCAGGACTACAAACCCCACCATGTCCCAGTCTTACTTTCACCAAGTGGATATTCTCTTCAAATGGCTTTAGGAAATGGATTACAAATCATCATGGCATCTTCAGCATCAGCCTACATGTCCCATCACTTTTCAGTCATACCCAATTGGACCGACATCTCCACTGGAAATGGACCACAGCTCTTTGATCAGTTTGTACACACCTTTGTGGATGCCATGTAGTACACTGCAGAGTAAATGTACAACGTGCACCATGCTTACACATACAGTATGACAAATGGCTTTTGAACTACTGTGGGTGGATCATAGAAATGTGTTGATAACTGTATGTCACTGTCAGTAGAGGAGTATACAACATAATACCTGCTGCTGCTCACAGCATGTGTTAAGATTCAGTCTCTGATTAGTGTGCAGCATCTTTTCTATCTAACATCACATCATGTTACATTATAATGGTCTGCATTGACGTTGCTGCAGTTGGACTGTGGACATCATGGCAGCAGGGGGAAATGTACTTGTACAGTGCAATGCTGCTGTTGTTGGTTGCAATGTGACCAACGACCGCATTAGCCTGCAATGTTAAGAAAGCACAACTACAATGTCGAATCAATTGCTAAGGCAATCTACCACAGCTATACTGTTCCTGAATCTGAACATCATTAAATTTTGTTATTTTTTAACTGTATTGGTATGCATTTATTATTCATGCATGAACAACTATCCAAAGTTATGCAAATGCTCAAATGAAAAACAACTCTAACGCTTACATATTTTCTTTTAATGTATGCCTTACATTTATCATAATTAAATAAAAACTATTGAAATGTGGCAGGGCAGTGGCCAGATATCACCAAGAACTGATAAAGCCCAGATACCATACCACAGTTTTTAGGGGGCACAGTAAATACTTCCAAATAGGATGGATGGGCAAAGACCTCTGCCAGGGGACACCATATGCCTTGAGTCCCAACCAAAAGAGGAGACTGAATGCATTTTGTAAGTCAGAGAAGGGTAACAAGCCAACCTCACCAAAAATGTTCCTTTAGACGATGAAGTTTCCTTTGTTCCCATTGTGGGGCTGTTACTTGATAAAATTATTGTTAATTGTAAACTGCCATTGTAAAGTAGGCAAAGATCAGCCAGCAGCAACTTTATTACTAGGTACCGATAACGTTAAAATGTAGTTATTACATGTTATATTGCTGCCTGTACTGTAACAATTTGTTATGGTTGGGGTCCGGCTGGCCGTGAGTATTTGTTTTCTTTACTATTTTTCTATCTGTGTTTTCTGTTGGCCTTCCCTGTCTGTCCCCGCTGTTTTTTCCTCACTCTCCCTCCTTCTGAAGCCAGCTGACCTCGCACACCTGAGTCTCATCCAATATCACCTGCCCCCGCCGCTCACACCTGCCCGCCATCTCCGATCAACAACAGTACTTCAACCCCGGCTCTTCAAACCACCTGTTTACTTAACCCTCATGTCAAATTGACCCGTTTTCCTATATCAATGTTCTTTTTAATTACCCAAAATAACATGATTGATTCCACACAACACTCTTTGGAAAGTACAAACCTCTACTTGTGGGGGTGGGGTGTCTTATTCAATTTTGTAGCATTTGAAAAGTGTTTTTTGAAATAGGATTGAGTAAAAGTTGACATATTTCCCTTTAGTTACTACCGAAAAGTTAATTTAATCAAAACAGATGAGCCAAAATATACAGCTTCCAGCAATGAAGACTGAGTGAAAATGGTTAGATGAGTAAAACTAACCTACCAACAGGTATGCCTTTTCTTCCCGTTAAGGTAAACTGGACAGGGCTACTCAAAGAATTCGGGAGTTGTGTGAGTGTTGTCCCTAGAAATTCAGATCCAACAGCTGGCAGTTAAGAAGCAGAATCCAATTCAATTCAATTCAATTTTATTTATAGTATCAATTCATAACAAGAGTTATCTCAAGACACTTTACAGATAGAGCAGGTCTAGACCATACTCCTCCACTCCTATCCAATCCACTCCTTTTTAAGTTTTGTATCACAGATGAGGAGTATTAGCCTGAAAAACCAGATGATGGTTCTGGAAACTCACCATTGGCAGGGCTCAATCTGAGAGACGGGATAAACGGTTGTCTTTCAAATTCCCCTCTGCAACCAATACGATAGTGCTACAACCAACCAGAGCACCCGTAGTTGATAGATTCAACTTTTGCCGTATCCGGTCACCAAAACTCTGAACAACATTTGGTTAAACTGGGGTTTTTAGTTAATTATAATGTAATGTAACTTCTTACTAACTGTATGGGTGTTTCCCATGAGGTATTAACACGTGGGAAAAATCCATCTATCCATCCATCTTCATCCGCTTATCCGGTATCGGGTTGCGGGGGCAGCAGCTCCAGTAGGGGACCCAAAACTTTGCTTCCCCGAGCCACATCAACCAGCTCCGACTGGGGGATCCCGAGGTGTTCCCAGGCCAGGTTGGAGATATAATCTCTCCACCTAGTCCTGGGCCTTCCCTGAGGCCTCCTCCCAGCTGGACGTGTCTGGACCACCTCCCTAGGGAGGCGCCCAGGAGGCATCCTTCCCCGACTATTCCACGAGTGACAAATCACTTCTAATGTGATGTTCTACATCCACAAGATGGTGCACAAGATCCAACTAAAGACAAGCCTCTGCACAGACACACTGAATGAATGTATTGCTTTGAAAAGACAATATAAATGAGAAGGATACGTTAAGTTAGTCTAGATATGAACTAATTACATTGACCTCCAAACAATACAGACCAGAGCCTACTGGAAACAGAAGAGTTTTAGAGAATTTAATCCAACGTCTAGGTGTTACATAATCCTGACTGAAATGTTGTAGTTTAAGGTCAGTGCTTGTAGTGAATGTGTTTGACCACTGGATGGAGCTACAACACTGACTATCACAACCTGCTTGAACAAATGACCATGCAGCTTTATTTGGGCCGAACCAACATCTACAACGTGGAGGCATAAACGTAAGCGAAAAATGTATTGGAGTGGGTCAACTAAACATCACAGCATAATGGCAAGAAGGTGGACCAAAGGGGAAAAAAAAGGATTGTATAATATTTGCTAAATGAAGTATAATAACACAAACGTATTGGTGCACTGTTTGGAAACAGATTGGTTCTGGCCTCGGTTCACTCTAAACAAAAAAAAAAATGAAAAAAAATGGCATGTTTTATTGCCATGATTTGTGGAGAAAGCACGCAGAAACAGAGGCTTCACTACTTTTCCTTTTTAAGAAAAGATTTGGTCTGAATAAAAGATATTTTGAAAGCCAGTAAATGAATGTAAAGTTGTTGAAATTTGAATTTGAATGTGTTGAAAATGAAAATTAATAAAATAAAATGAAATGAAATAAAATAAAATTAATCTAAAAAATAAAACTTAAATTATAAATTAAATTAAAATTAAATATTTTGAAAGCCATGCAATGTGTTAAATAAAATTTAATTAAATTAAATATAAAAATTAAATTAACTTAAATTTTAAATTAAATAAATAAAAATTAAATATTTTGAAAGCCAGTAAATGAATGTAAAGTTGTTGAAATTTGAATTTGAATGTGTTGAAAATGAAAATTAATGAAATGAAATAAAATAAAATTAATCTAAAAAATAAAACTTAAATTATAAATTAAATTAAAATTAAATATTTTGAAAGCCATGCAATGTGTTAAATAAAATTTAATTAAATTAAATATAAAAATTAAATTAACTTAAATTTTAAATTAAATAAATTAAAATTAAATATTTTGAAAGCCAGTAAATGAATGTAAGGTTATTGGAATTTGAATTTTAATGTGTTGAAAATGAACTGTCACTGGCATGATGCGTGTACAATGACAATTATTTTGGCAACTACAGTAAATATATTTGGTGATGCATTTTTTAACAACTTCCCTTATGATTTCTCAATTGAAATATGTAATTTGTTTCTAATTATAAGGAAAGTCCAGGCATTTAGTTAATTGTTTTAAGATTGCCAGATATATTTTGAAAGAACTGGTCATGTAAAATCAATAAAATGTCCTTTTAGTAACTTAATGGTCCACAAACAGTGGCCAGATACCAAAAACAGTTAATGGTTCATTTATGCTTTCTGTAGATTTTATTTCCCAACATGATAGACCAAAGCAGTTTAAAAGGCATTTTCCATTTGCCAGGAATAATTGTTAAATAATGTATTTATTTATGATACTGTTAGCCTAAAGGAAGAGCCATTCAAACAAATTTAAACAGTCTTAATGAACGGTAAACTCTTCCCCAAGTCAATAAAACAAGTTAAACAGAGCACACAGACAATGCGCTAAATTCCATTTTCTAGAAATAATCTTATATTGATATTAAAGTTTCAAAAGATAAATGAAGATATAGTTACAGTATGAGGATCTTTTTACAGAGACACCTGGAATTAAATTAATCAAATAGACAAATGTAATTTATTGTGTTTTTGCCTGCCTCTTGGCCAGGACTCCCTTGAAAAACGGGACTTAAATAAAGGTTAAATAAAGGTTAAATAAAATAAAAAATAAAAAAGTTGTTCTTACAATGGCGACTAGCTCCTAATAGTCTCTATTTTCTGTTTAATTACAGCAAAATGAAATCTATCCAAATGATAGGCAAAGACCACCAAAACAGTTTTAAGTACAAGCTGAAGTATTTAAGGACACATACTGCTCATCCTATAGTTCTTAATATGGTTAACGTATGGTATGAGGTAGACAGATATATCAACAATTCAGCCCAGTGCGGGGCAATTTCAACCAAGCAAGATGGATGCTGGATTCCAGATATGGGCAAAGAAAGGAATAAGTCAAGTAGGTTATATCTTTAAGGAAGGGATCATAATGAACTTTGAAGTAATGTAAGACATCCCAAGGACACATTTTTATGAATATATCTAACTTTATATCTTCTATGCAAAACCAATCAGTCAGGATTCCTGCACTCTCAACGAGAGGGGTTTGAGTTCATCACTATATAACTGGCTTGCGTGTGGCTCTAAAGAAACATGGATAGTTAGACGCGGAGACATGGAGGGCGGACTAAAAGAGGACATTTCAGAAAACGATTGGAAGAAAACACATCTCAAAAAAAAAAAAAAACAGCTAACTAATTTAAAGCTACTTCAACATAAATGGTGGACACACACAACTCCTGTTACATTGGAAAAAATACAACAGTAATATACCTGACCTTTGTTTGAGGCCAAAGAAAAATGTATTGTTGTTGAAAATTGTAATTGCAATGAAAAGTTAATGAAAACATTGCAATTGTAAAAATTTTGAAAGCGCCATATTCACTTCCATTACATGTTCAAGTGCTGATTGGTTTCGTTGTGTGTGATGAATAAGAAGTTTCTTGTTGTCATAGAGATGAAGACTCTTTAATAACATCAGGAGGTGATGCTGTGATGTTAAATAGTTGATTCATTGTCTACTCATTAATTTACTCCTTTTTTACTCTTAGTACACTTTGATACTTTACATTACTCAAGTCATTATTTATTCCCAGTGTTGCGTTACAAAAGTAAGTAAAAGTAGAGCTTTCCTTTTGGCTGCCGCACAGCAATATAACACGGCACTGCTTCAACCTCAGTAATATACCAGTTAAAAAAGCATTTCAACCCGACATTTAGTGGTCTTTTTCATTTTCATCATGTGCTGAGTGGAATAATGTTCAAAAACAGTCATACTGTAATATAACTAATTACTCTTAAATTACTATAATGAAAATCTATATAATAAATCTATAATATTTTACATTTTGGAAGTAACTTGCCCAACACTGTTCATTTCTATTACTCACAGTACTTTTAGAGTGCTGTTTATGACTTTTTAATATTTCATAGTTCTTTCTTAATTACTAGAATTAAATGCTCTTGTTTCATGTCTATCTCATAACAAAATTTAAAAAAATTACAGGAGCCTGTGAAATAAAGGCTTACTGTATGTTTTAAAATATCTGCTCAGATCAGTGTTTATTAAGACATTATCAAAATATGGCTATTTATGGATCACTCATATTAAAAATAAAAAAATGTTCAGTTTGATCATTTAATAAAGTCTGTACACCATGTTGGTGTGGGTCACTACAGAAAAGTCTGACAACGCTGCAGTGTAATAAAACACACACACACACACACACACACACACACACACACACACACACACACACACACACACACACACACACACACACACACACACACACAGGATCGCTGATTCAAATCCCCATTCGGACCAAAGTATGGTGGTGGACTGGTAGCTGGAGAGGTGCCAGTTCACCTCCTGGGTACTGCCAAGGTGCTCTTGAGCAAGGCACCGAACCCCCAACTGCTCAGGGCGCCTTTCCACGGGCAGCCCCCCCCCCACTCTGACATCTCTCCATTAGTGCATGCATAGGTACTGAGCATGTGTGTGTAATTCAGACCTGTGTGTAATAACAAGAGTGTAAATTGTAATTTCCCCTTGTGGGATTAATAAAGTATACATTATTACACACACACACACACACACACACACACACACACACACACTTTTTCTTTCTTATCAGAGAGGAGGAATTGAATAAAAACTCTCTTTCTCTCTCAGTATTTTTATCCTGAATTGCAGAATTTAAAAGCAAGATATCTCCATCACGTGACCTGCTATGCATTAATTATTGATCACCTGTTTCTGCGCCAGCGAGACATAATTACCTTCAGTAATGCCACCCCTTCATCAAGTTTAAACATTTATATTGCTTATCTTTGTGCCTAACCCCCGGGCTACATTTTTCTAATGACACTAATCAAATTCAGACGGAGAGTAATTCTTCTCTTTGCTTCAATTAGGAAGCAGGGATGACATGCATATTTCACTTGATCCCAAAGTACTTCACTTCCAACGAGGTGAAATGATGAATAATGGTTGGTGTCTCTTGTTCGTTGCGTCTGATGGTAAACTGCATGTTGGGAAAGCATTTGCTCTGTCAATGTATTGAAAAGCAGCAACATGGATATGCATTGAGTTATTTATTCGTCCCATATCTAATATACTGTAGCCTAACTCTAACCTTCAGAGACCATGAGCCATATGTGGAGTGTAAAATGTATTAAAACTGATTTTTGGTTTTAATTACAACCTCATTTCAAAACAAAGGAACATTCGGATTTTACCTTCATCACAAGCAGACATTTACGTTGAAAAGAACTTTAACCCTTGTGTTGTCCTTCCAGATTAAAACTGAAAATGAACAATTTTTTGACGCTTTTTGACGCTTTTGAGATACTTTTTGATTCTTTTTTTCAACATTTTCTTCATTTTTGTAACATTACCTGTTATGGTTTTGGGTTTTTTTTATCCCGTTTTCCTTTCCCTCTTTGTGTTCCCTCCCTGGTCTTGTGTTTGTGTCTCGTTCCCCTCCGGTCTGGTGTTCCCCCGAGTGTCTGTATCTTCTGTTTCCTGTTTCATTTTGATGTTGGGTTTTTGTCTCGTCCTGCCTTTAGTTTTACTTCCTGTGTCTTCCCTTTCTTGTGATTACCTGATGTTTTCCACCTGTTTCCCAGCCCTCTTGGCACCTGCCTCTTGTTACCCCTGTTTCCCCATCGGACGTCTTCCCTGATATTTACCTTCCCCTTGAGTTACTATCCCCGTGAGTTTCCTTCCCCGTGAGTTTTTCCCGCCCCAGTGCTCCGCTTTTTGTTTTTTTTCCTGGCTCCTTGTTTTGGTATTTTTGCCTGGACTCTGTTTTTGGTACAATTAATCTTTTTTTGAACCTCTGCTGCCCTCTGCTTTCGGGTCCTACTTCCTTCACCGTCACACCACCATCAGCATCCTGTACACATCACTAACACCAATATATTACCACTACTTTTACACTATTTTCTTTTTCAAATTCACGGTCAAGAAATCTCATTTATATGAAATTATATCATTTTTGTCTTTTGTCAAAGTTTTTTCTGGGGGAAATAAAACACCCAAAATTCAATAAAGTAGTGAACTAATCCTTCGTTAACATGCAAGAAGCATTTTTATGGAACCATCCGTGTAATATTTGACAATTTGGATGAAAGAATCCTAAATTTCTATTTTAGAGATTTTTAAAAACGGGTCAAATTTGACCCGAGGACAACAGGAGGGTTAAACATCTCACTTAAAAAATGAATTCATGGCAATGGCAGTTGCATGGCAATTGGGCATGACACATTTTTTAGTCACTTTTTTGACAGTTTTTTAATTATGTTTTAGTCCATTTTTTTGTATGTCAGCATTTAAAAAAAAGAATATTTCTGTTGATTTTTTTCTTCCTTCAATTTTGTAGTTTTGTTTCAACCATCCATCTTCATCCGCTTATCCGGTATGGTGTCGCGGGGGCAGCGGCTCCAGCAGGGAATGGCATTGAACAGCAGCATTTATGAAAATCGCACAAAAAATAGATGCTGTTATTGCACGTTAATAAATAAATACTGTTAACGCAGTGTGATAGTTCACATGTGACATGTTTACAGTGGTTGGTGTTTGACAAAGTGAACGCAAACCAAATAAAAAATGCCACAATGTTGCAACTTCACCCCCAAATTGCACCGAGTCTGCCAAACTATAGGTGTGAAAGCTACCTGTGACACATTTTTGAAAGGCTCTTGGTCCAGATGTGACTGCTAATACCGCAAATAATACAAAACCTTCATAAAAATGTATTCCAAATAAAATGTACTTTTACTTATCTTAACTCAACAATAACATATAAATAACAAGCAGTGGTAGTGTCCAATTAGGCCACCTCCCCTATAAAGCTGCTCCTTCTCCAAGTGCCACCCCTTTTAAGCCAGCAGACCTCCTGGATCCCTCCCGGGTGTGGTCTCCAACACGCTCTTAAGCTGGTTGTGTGGCCATCACACAACACACGATCAATATTGGACAAGTTGTAATAGTGCTTATGTGCCAGCTGATAGCAACGTATCGAGCTACAATAAGAAAACAACGACGCTATCAGCACATCGCTATGACAAGGCAGATGCAACTTGTCTTTTATTGTCCCTCCGGCACTGCTGCGAGACTCTTTTTTTTGAGACATGTCTCGCTGTCTGAGCGTCTTCCATTAACTCCGCAGGACGTCCCACGGCTTGTCCTAACCTTTGTCGGCCATTTCCTTCGCGAGTTCCTGATAAATTAAATTCGTAAAGTCTCTCGTCTCCTCGTCCGTCCACGTCCATCTGTCTTTGACGCCCCCCCCCATGTGTGCAGACAGAGAAGAAATACTGGGAGGAAATCAACTACAACTTCTTCTTCTTCTTCGTTTTGTGGCGTGTTGCAACCATAAAATGACCTCAAACTTAATCGCAACTCATTATTTATTCAGCAAATAACGTTTCCATCAGCGTTTGTCGCATAGCCAAATATCAATCAAGAGAAAATCAGATGAGACAAACCTATTTCTTTCGATGTTCATGAAATTCCATCAAATTTTACTATTTCCAGAAGGCATTTTGGATTCAGTATCATTTAATTCGGATAAAGACGTGTGTATGGAAACAGAGCTACAGTCGCTATTGATTCATGTTTGTTTTGTACTTACGTTACCATTACAGCACTAGCATGAAACTCAACCCAACCCTCATTGCAACCTCATATACATAAGAGTTCTGCAGAAGGCCAAATACCCCATACACCACCACATGTCAGGGTTTTTCCTGGAACTGGACTAGATTAAATACAATGGGGCTATTTTGCTATCATGTCCTTGAGGATCTCTTCCCTTTTATAGCTTTCAGAAGAGGAAACAGACGAGAACATCTTGAGAAAACAAAACTTTTATTGATGGTTATTGATTTGTGGAAGAACCATACTACATGCACATACAATGACTAAGGTAGGAAGCTTTGTTTTGAACCACAACACCTACTGGAAGCAGAGCTTGTATAAAGTAGTTGCGGAGTCAGACATTCAGCATAGTGGGGACTACAAGTTGTCCAGTTTCTGGTGGACACACACGGACACAGAGAGGCCCCGGAGCTCTTACTGCTGCCTTTTTTTTTTTTTTATGTGATGCATCTGAGAGTTGTCCCTATCTAATTAGTTATAAATACAAAAAGGGAGATATGTAACAACACCACTAATTGGGATTAGCTGTAAACAGAATGTGGCTCAGGAAGCGGCCCGTAGGCTGGCTTGCGATGCAGCCGTAGCAGAGCTCCTGTTGCCCATGTAGTGCTTTTCAAATACACTGCAAAATGTATTCCATTAAGTTCTATTTACATCATACTGTAGATTAGCTTGTTTCACAAATCAGTTATTTCTCATATTTATTTAGCATTATAATATTCAAACAGTTAGTTTTAGTAAAGGTTCAACATAACAGAAAGGATGTTACATTAAGAAGGACATGAGAGGAAAGAGAAGGGATCCAAAAATACAGAACTGATATAAAAATTAAAAAAAATCACAACTACAGCACTGATATGTCTAAGCTTGTATCTGAAAATGACAAGTTGCATGTGCAAAATGGTACAGTTAACAAAAAAATGATGGATGCATGAGAGTATCTACATGGTGATTACATTATTTGTAAAGAGTTGATAAAAATCTGAATATGATTTGATAGAAAATGAGAGAGCTCGCCCTAACAACTCTTCTACTCTTCTAAATCTAAAACATTATACTATTGTGTATTTTATATAAGAGAACATCTTTACTGCACTGTTCAAATATAATACATTGTTGGATTATTATACTGTACTTTACCCCCCTTCGGTTTTAATAATGAAAAAAAAACAACAACAAAAACAAGGAAAAACCAAATTAACAAAGAGATAAAATAGACACAGTGGCTTTGGCCACTGCTATATATATATATATTTTTTAAATCTCTCCTGTAATATAAAAATCATCAGTTATACCGATGAATATATTGGAAGTTTATATAAAAAAAAACATCTATGTCTGGATGCCAACTCTACTCAGTACGGAAGAAGATTAGTGCCACAAAACGGTTCATCTTCGGATCCTAAGTTAGAATTCTATCATAAAGGTTGACATTCTTCCCCAGGATCCTGACTGTTTCCTTAAAATTCTGCAATTATCCTAAGTCATATTACCAAATCTTTGTGTATTTTTATTTATTCATGTGGCCCTATTATTGTTTTCATATATGAAATGGTTGAACAGTTTGGTTGCCATTGCAATTCTTTTTTTCTCATCTCATATCTATGTAGAATCTCTACTATACACATTAACACGCCAGATATGTCCGTCAGAAGCTTTGGCTTAAAGTGATGAAAGACATAACCACATTATTCAGTCAATGAGCATACAGGCTGAATAAGGTGCTGACTCACACCATTATCTCCCTACAAAGTCAACTAAACTACACTTTGACTATCTCAGGAAGCTGAGAGCAGCTGTGACTGCTAATACTCGCTGTAGTTGTATTTTTTATAAAGCGATCGTGACTTAATTACCCCATTGCCCCATTAAGATAACTTAAGAAAAAGCAGAAATGCCCTTATTAGAGAAACTTGTTGCATTTGTGTCATAACTATAGAAACATCAAACGTGAAAACACATTGGATTCACCAAAGGATAAAAAAAAAAACTGGAGACCTCATCTTGTAGTTATGACTTGGTATCTTATAATTACGAGATGTTCACCTTGAGTAATCGTTGTTAGACTGTCCAATCAATGTGGCCGTATGAACTGATGTGAGTTGCTGTGCTAATTGTGTCAGTTAAAGGGGCACATTGAGGTTTTGCATAAGGTCAACAGCTACATTTTGCTGTTGGAGTGTGTTGTGTGAGTGTGTTGGATGTGTGGAGGGTAATATTTGTGCAATAAGGGTAATTTAGGTGTGACTTAAGTGACTAATATGAACAAATATCTTTGTAATTGGTCCAATATTGAGCGAGAATGCTATAACCGCAGCTGTAAATCAAGCTGCAATGTAACCCTACAGGACAAATGTTCTTAACATTATGCAAAGGATTCCAACAGAGATAGACCTTTTGATAAAGAGAAAGATTATTTTTGCTTAACCAGACTCGATAGAAATCGCCCAAACTCACCAGACTTAATGTAAATAATCAGTATTTTTAGCGTGTAGACCAGAGTGGTGATTGTTGGAACAGTGGAAAAAAAATGACCAAAAAGCTTCATGTTAAACAAATAGAATCTTACTCTGTGGGAATCATTTCCATAATGTCGTCAGACACTTAGAGCACGTCAGAGGGGAAAAACAGCACTTTTAGTTAATGGAAATTGAAGGTGCGCAATTGCCCATTAACGTTAGCTTGTTTTGCTTAATATTGGACCAATTTTAAAAGAAAATGTGTTCCCACTAGCCATTTAGGCATAAAAAACATAGGAAAATAGGGTTCAGGTTAAAAAATGTTAAAATTACACGACTAGCGGATTAGATAGATTGCATTGCTTGGTCCCAAGTTGCTGTCCTCCTATATTCAGACCAAATCAGACAGACTAATCATAGCTGACTTTTCCATCTATTTCCAGGCTAAACAGCATGCACGACAGGCCAATCTGATTTAACCCAAAAAGAATGTCTTTAGACATTGAATGTGTTTGAAACAAAGATGGGATTTTGTAATTATGAGATACAAAGTCAAACTTACATGACCATTTCTTTTTGAATGCAATGCTATTTTTATTCCAAAACAAAAACAAGAAAACCACATGTTGCACTCAATGTAGTTGGGCTACAATACATGCAGTTTTCATGACTATGCAGCCACTGCATAGGATTTTGTCTTGGGAAAGAAGTATTATCTCGATTTGGTGAAATGACTATAAACATATGACAGGAAAGTTTCAGTCACAAGTAAAGAGTTTCCTTAAGGTAGGTAACAAAAACAAGTTGACATCTGATGACGGCATAGCAATAATGGCTGTTCTCAGCTTCTCTTTAGGTTCCGAGACTTTCATGTTTCAGACAAGTTTCTTTACCTCCTCCCAAACCAAAGGGAAAACTCAAAAAAGCTATCATTGCTAAAAGGAAGCCAAAGGAAGCTGAGACGAGAAAAACAACAACACTTACTAGCATAGTCACTTTAACACTCTTACAAAACATAAAAACCCCAAGTGTGACTATGACCTATCTTACAGGGTTGGAGATCTATACAAGCCCTAACAATTTGAAATCTGATAAATATTTCATTTGTGTCCTAATCATTACTCTAGCAGCTCTCTATTAGTACTAGGAAAAAACCTCTACAGCTGATAATCTAGGTTTTAGAAATTAAAAACCCACAATATCAAAATACACAGCACAAAATATCTGAGGTATAAGACGAAAAAATATCAGCTGTCATTTTATTCTTTTTGTTTTTCTGTAATTCTCTCTTAGGAGATGCTGAAATGATCCACAAACTGCATGTATTGCAATACCCAGGCCTCAGTAACGTCTCTCCTCGGATAACTCGTTCTCTCTGTTGTTTTCATTCGCTCACACACTTGCTCGCACACACACTTTCTTTCTGTCCTGTTGGAAGGTTGAGTATAGGTTGGAGGTGTTGCTAATAGGGTGCAAAGCGGCTGTAGCCTCCCCGGTATATACTAGCCTGGAGAGAGGACAGCACTAGCCCCACATCGTCGGCATGGCTCCGGGTTTTCGCATCTGTCAGTGGGGTGAACGCATTCTGAAACACACACACACACACACACACACACACACACACACAGATAATACACAAACACACATGCATATTCATAGAAACACACACACACACACACACACAAACCCTCGTTAGCCCCCCTTAGTCCTTCACAAACTACAACTAGAGTTTCAACATTACCGTTATCCCGGTGCAAACCCATGGTGGATGAAAAGACCAATGACCGGAGCAACCGTCATGCAGCAAGCACAGCTAGACGCTTCATGCCAGGGGTACATGCCAACTGCTATATGAAAGAAATCCAGTCAATACAACCATGAACAAGTGGAGCAAAAGATGACTCAAAGAAATCAAGTCCAAAGGTGGTTTTAAGCAGAATGTGAACCAGGATGGACTAAATCTTGTAGATGGATCATGCTGGTTTTCACTGGGTGGAGATGGAGATGTTACATTCATTTTACAAACAGTACATTATGAAATGTGCTTGGTTTGTTTCAGTGAAATGTACAGTTTGAAGTTGTATGTGTCCACATGAAACTGCATTTGTAAATCTTTTTTTTTTTTTTTTTTTTTACCGAGCTATTTATCAAGCTTTTCAGAGTAGGAGTGGAGTTCTAACTGGCCAAACATTCTCACCTACTTTTAGAACATTTTATCTGCACTGTATTAATCTAGAAAATCTGTCAATATTTAGGAGAGCCTCAAAGGCTTCCCAATCTATAGAATACAATGCCCTTATTGTCATTATACACAAGTGCAACGAGATCGAAGCAACCCCTTTACAGTGTCAACACGAAATATAAAAAATATAAAATGTAAGTAGTGCAGAAGAAGAAGAAAAGAAAAAAAAGAGGGGGGGGGGCGTGGTGCACAGTTCCTGAGAGCAACAATACACTGTACATACATAAAATTATAAGAAAGATAAAGGGTTTGTATGCACAGTATGCAAGTATTGCGAGTATTAAATATTGCACAGTAATGAGATTAAGTGATTAAGTCTTAAATATTGCACTGTAATGAAATTGCACTGAATTCCCGTGTCTTTTTAGGCATTATATCTAATAATAATATATCTATCTCTATCTCTTATATCTAACAATGTAGGCAGTAATAACCTCAACTTTGATTGGTTGCATGGCGATGTTGGCTATGTCCCATCATTTGATGGTAATGGTGCTTCAATGACTGACATGGAGAGGCCTTTTGCTAGCATAGGAAACATGTGTCTTAGAGACAGATGTTAGCCAAACAGTGGTTCTGGTTTAGGAGGGGTGTGGGTGCAGGTGGTTCTGTCAAGCTGGAACACACACTGATGACCCTACAGATTTGCCTGCACTCTTACACACACAAAGGCATTTCAAGGGAGAGGGTACAACGTTTCTGATCCCAGAGGATGCTAATGTCGTGGATATTTGTAAGATTAGTAGAACTTGACATAAAGTATACGGTGGCTAAAGTTGGATTCAGGGACAGATAAGGTGCATTAGGTCAGAGAATGGTGTGGAAAGGTTTTTTTTTTTATACCAAAAGGATACGCTAATTGGTGGCTATTGTAAGACTAGTGGAACTAGAAAAAACAGAGGGTACATCCCAATTACCTTTATTGCGTCCAGGTTTCCCTCCCTCTATTCTCTGCAACTTAGTCCCTCCCACTGAAGACACGAGGTGATATGCAGGAAAATATGTGAGGAGAGACGAAACGAGGACACACGTTTTAGGAGAAATTAGACCTAGTTTCCCTGCATGTTTCCCCTGTTGACAGGAATCTGCACAGACCTACAGTTAATAAAGATCCACAGTTTTTAACCACATGGTTAACCAGAAAATAAATAACATCTAAAACTTCTCAAATGGACTTTCAGATGCGTGGGATGTTTCCCCGTAATAAACTGTCCACATATGTTACCACTTTCCACTGCAAGGCATTTGCTTTTATCTGACACAGTCATTATCAAGCAGGACTCTCTTTCTTCCAACTTTCGGTACCGGGGGGGAGGGGGGGGTGGAGGGGGCATGGACTATGTTGTGTTCATTTGGACATGAAATATCGGAATTTCCTGGTTCCTAGTCGGAAACTATGGCATAGACTGCATAAAGGTCTATGGTCGGAAGGTTTTAATTGTTATTATTATTATTACTGTTGTTATATTTATACTTTGTTTTTCTCTCGATACTGTATTCTTCTTGCTAAAAAATGGATGCTGGAAATTTCAATTTCCTTGTGGAAGTCATCGCAAAAGGATTAATAGAGAGAAGTCAAAGTCTACATGTCAAATATAACATTATTTGCTCTATGAAAGCCATTGACAAAGACGAAAACCTATGACATTTGCTAGATATCTTTATTTCGTTTAAGTTATGTTACAGTTGACGTTAATTATCGTTTTTTGTAATGCCTCATTTTTATTTTTATTTCACTTAAAGACAATATTTTATCCATCCTAGTTTTCCTTATGTTGTTCGTTAATGATTATAGCCTTGGTTTAGCCGGGCAGGAAGTAGGACCACTACAGCATCCAGTTACTTTTGAAGACTCCCAGTCGTGAATCACATCACAACACTATTTGAACAAGAGCTGGAAAACACCGTGTGTGCCTGATCGTACGCCTGGCCTTTCATACCCGATGCTTATTTCTACGCGGCAGTCATGGCTGTCTGTCTCTCTTCCTCTCCAATAGAAAAAGACAGGGAAAAACTGTGGTAATTGTAGCCAATATGTGGCTGGGTGTGTGCGTCTCTCTCTGTCCAGAGGCGGACTTACCATTAGGCAAAGGTAGGCAATTGCATTAGGCCCCAAGCTACCAAGGGCCCCGTAAAACGCCTCATAAACGTATGGTTACAATTTGCTGTCTTACTTTTCACCAATTAATTATATCTCTAAACATTGATACGCTAAAGTGCTATCCGAGTGTTTAATTCATGATGAGAAACTCCCCCCAGTCCCCACTACATTGGACTATTCCATTATCCTACCGCGCATCTGCTACAGACGGTTGGAAAATGAAGCAAAGCTACCGAAGTGGTTCTGAAAAAAGGAAGAAGCGGGAAGAAAGCAGAACGTTTTTAGCAAAGGTAACAACCTTTTTCACGACGGCTACTGACAACACTAACATTAACGTTACTAAAGAGCAGCAAGAAGCCGGTGCTTGCGCTAGCAATGCTAACACTGAGGAGCTACCCAGCTACCCACCGGCAGTGTCAGCCCAAGTTGCTCTAGCGATGCTAACACTGATGAAGAGTAGTGTCAGCCCAGGTTGCTCTAGCGACGCTAACACTGATGAAGAGTAGTGTCAGCCCAGGTTGCTCTAGCGATGCGGGGGCTACATACAAGACAACCTTACAGGATCCTTCAAACGGAGATGGTTACGGAACTGCTGCTTTCACTGTCCATGATGATAACTAAGGCAATGACGAAGATGGTGACACACATAATACTCAGCAACTAGACCCCGTGAGTAGCAGTCACCCTAATCAATGTGTTATGATTGAAGATGATCCAGCACTCTGGCCAAAACAGCTGTCAGACAGAGAGCAAGTCTTTCTCAGATAAATAAGGACTGAAAAGGGGGAGAACAAGGGTTGTGGAGGGCTCCATGCCTGTGTTTGCCTTAGACCTCAAAATGACTAAATCCGCCCCTGACTCCATCCGTCGGTCTCTCCCTCCATGCGCCTGATCGCGTGTCTCGCTGTAAGAAGTCAAAACAAATCCTCATTAAAGTAAATTATCCGGCTGTATGTGATTACCTTCACACATACGGCCTGGCTTGACACATACGCAAAAAATGGAAGAAGAACCAAAACTTTAGTTGCAGCGTTGCAGCGGCCTATGCGGACGCTCCGCGCCCGGTGTGCCCGGACAGATTAGATAACATGGGCGACGAAGTAAAAATAGCTCATTATGATCCATGTCATTCATAACTGGACTAAATGGAACAAACCATTTAACTATGTAACCAACTTACTTTTATTGTAGGATCACAAATATCCAGGAAAAATGCATGAAACAAAATCTGGATTTGGGCAGGCATGATGCTCCGTATCCGAGACGCTCCCGGTGTGGTATGGTGCATGGCGCATGGCACAAGGGGCAGGGCGCATGGCGGACGACGAAAAAACCCACAGATCAGCCAGAACATGGCATGTCTGCGCCTGGAGGAATCCAGGGGTGACAGATTTCAACTAAAGGGGTGTGTTGGTCTGGTTAATGTCTTCCGCAAATGCTGCTCTAATGTATCCTCGTTCATGTCTCCTCAAAGATCCCTCTCTGCTTTTCAATCCTCAGAGAAGAAATAAGCCTTATGGCAGACTGGAGCTAATGGAGCTCAGCGCAAACCTCCGGGCATCGGCCAACCACTGCAACCTGAGTCCCTTTCCGGCAGAAAGCTCCTTTGTTCGGTCTCTGGGTTCCTTCTCTACCACCTAGGCTCCATCACGGGGTATGTGTCTGGCTTCTCTACCCCTTTAATGTACACTACACGTACTACACGTATGTACACTACATCTTTGCATATCTGCAAGGAAGTCTCTCCTGATTGAATTGCCAGGTAAATGAGGGAATTGGGAAAAGCTTAATACTGCAGGGGCTAGTGATAGCTCAAACATAATTTAACATTAGCAAATTAATATAGAAATGGAAAATAGAAATTCTTGCAGCGTTCAGTTTCTATGTTCCACATATCTGGAACAAACTTCCAGAAAACTGCAGATCCGCTGTTACTCTCAGTTCTTTTAATTTAAGGCTGAAGACCTTTCTTTTCGATGTTGCCTTTCTTTAAATGGCTGTTCATTTCTTTAATGTTTAAGTTCTTATACTTCACTGTGTTTTATCTGTTTTTATTTTTTTTTCACTTGAATTGCCCTGCTGCCGAAATAAAAACACAAATAAAGCTGCCTTGACTTAACCAACTTGTTGCACATGGATTGTCAGCCATGTAGACATGTACATTATCATAGCAATAGAAATAAAAGCCCAAACTAAGAAATATGACCTAAATTAAAAAATAAATGTTTTTAGCTCGTAGCAGTAGAAGTGTAGCATATTGTATTTGACACTTTAAACCTTCAGTTTGGCGCGTGTTGATTGTAGCTAACCAGTGAGTTTGGAACTCATTCCCTCCAGTCCACACTGCTTTCTCGTTGCCTTCTTTCCTTCCTCGCTTCCTCCCTGCGGCTGCGGCATCATGAGGGATTTAATTATCAAAATGACTAATTATTTCATTACCAGGGAGTGCGGGGTGAGGTGGTATCCTCCAAATTAGAAATATAATAACTAACATGGACTGGGCTGCCAAGCCATGAAGACATTCATCACCTTTTACTGGCGGGATTAATGTGTCATTTGGACTGCCGTTAGCAGCACAGACAAATTCAATTAAGTTTAAGTGAGGAGATGTCAGCGCTGCAGAAAAGCTTATGCACGGCAACTGAAGACTAGCGTGGGGTGGGGGAGGGGGTCAGTATCAAGCCTGTGGAGATTGGGGACTGCAGTTGGTGGAATAAACCCTTGCGTAGTCTTCCTGTCGACCATGAAGTTCCAAGTCCAAATTTCCAGCAGTGTTGGTATTTTCTTTCTTTGCTTTTGACACTTTTTAAAACATTTTTGTCAAACTTTCCATCAATAAACCTAATTTATATGACACAATACCTATTTAAAAAAAAAATTATAGTCAGGATTCTGTTTTGAAACCATTTCAACTTTTTTTTCAAATGCTATGAAATGAATAAAACAGCCCAAATTCAAATTTACCAAAGACCATCCATGCATCCATGTTATTTTTGGGCATTTGTGTTCTTTCTGATATGAAAAACTTTGAAAACGGGTCAAATTTTACCCTGAAGACAACACAAGGGTCGAAATTTCCAGTGGTTTTGGCCTTTTTTTCTATGCTTTTGACACTTTTTGACACAAAAAATGTTTTTGTCAAACTTTTTTCCATACATGGTCAATAAACCTAATTTATATGATATTATACTGATTAAAAAAAAAAGTATAGTCAGGATTCTGTTTTGAAACCATTTAAACTTCTTTTTCAAATGCTATGAAATGAATAAAACCGCCCAAATTCAAAGAAAGTAATCAATAAATTTACCAAAGACCCATGCATCCATGTTATATTTGGGCATTTGTGTTCTTTCTGATAGAAAAAACTTTGAAAACAGGTCAAATTTTACCCCGAGGACAACACAAGGGTTAAATATATAACTAACAATGCAATTGTTTCTAGCGCATGAACCAAAAGACTTACTGAGCAGTAGCAAGGGCTGTGGCAAGGCTTTTGCAGATTGTTTTGCTACAGAAACGCTGCCTTATCTTTTTGGTAAAGGGCTGTATGCAACCTGAAAGTACCTTTGTCTCTCTTGTAAGAGCTTTATCTACGGACAGTCAATAGTCTCTTTAAAAGATGATAAAATAATCAGGCAAAGACCAAAGCACAGAAAAAGGGGCGTCCCTATCATGTTATTTTGCTCCTGATCCAAATCAACATTCTTTTAATAATAACAGAGCAAGTGTGTTAGTGTACACTATGTGTCAATTGTTAATGCAACAAAGACTAAAGATCTGGGACCTCATGTATAAGCGTTGGGTATGCTGGTTGTCATGTTCACCGTGTGATGTTTATAAATGAACTTGCCGTGAAAATGTACGTAAAGTCTGTAACGTGGCGAATTCTGGCTGTGAAGCGCAGTTGCTGTTAGACGTCTATGGGCACTGACACATAAATGTAAATGTGCTGTATTTATATAGCACTTTTCTAGTCTTAACGACTACTCAAAGCGCTTTTACATCATACAGGATACATTCACCATTCACACACATTCATACACTGTGGCCGAGGCTGCCGTACAAGGTGCCACCTGCTCATCAGATAAACACTCACACACATTCACACTCCGAAGACACAGCATCGGAGGCAACTCAGTGTCATGCCCAACGACACTTCGACATGGGACTGCAGGGCCAGGGATTGAGCCACCAACCTTTCGATTGGCAGGCAACCGCTCTACCGCTGAGCCACAGCCACCCCGATACATCCGGACATCAACCCGATAATCGGCCGTGGGAGAGTCTGGTCGGTGTGTTCCGTGCCGTCATGTTCATTTTGGCTGATCTGTAATGTTCGGTTGGAAGGCGGGCACTGCTGGAAGTCGGACCAATCTGATTGGTGGAGTGCTGACTTGGAAAGGACGAGCGGGATGAGCGTGACTAGAGTCTCTAAAAATCTGAGGAAACTCTTTCAAACTGACCTTTGTGACCTTTCTGAAATGAAGATTCAGCAACTGCACGGCCTCTTTCTCCTTAAAATGTTTCGTTTTGGGGATCAATTTACACAAAATACTGATATTTATCCTTTATACCTTTTCCCAACTGTATGGATCTAGTATCAATATATATTTATATTTTTTTAGACGTTATATATATTTATCACTCTACATTCTCTGCACCCCCATTTACTAATATCTTGACTTTTCCACGGTGTTTTTAATTGTTTCTGTGCTGTATCTTTTAAGCTGTGAACTTTGCACATAATTTCGTACTACAGTGTACTGTGGTATGACAATAACGAAATCTTGAATCTTGATCATATTTTCAACAAGCCGCCATCACAGTCTGGCTTTGAATTTCTAGAGAAACCAGACCCACGCAGCGCGTTCATCCAATCAGCTCCCGTCAGCAGTCGGCATTACTTCGGTGTGTTTCCAGGCGCTTTTGTTGGCCAACTCGGGGAGGCGGTCAGTCCGACTACTTTTTCTATGGTCAGCCGCCGGGTTGGTGTGTCACGGCTCAATAATAATAATAATAATAATAATAATAATAATAATATGTTTTGTTTAAAGCGCCTAAGGTCACTTCACTAATAAACTATATATAGTCAGTATAAAAGTAATTAAAAATAAATGTCAGTCCGTCCATAAGTCATCTTGAAGAGAGATTTTTTTAAGTCTGTTTTTGAAGTCCGTAGTTGAGTTACAGTGTCTGATGTAATCTGGCAATGAATTCCACAGCTTGGGGGCGATGTCTCTATCTGGTCTAGACCTACTCTATCTGTAAAGTGTCTCGAGATAACTCTTGTTATGAATTGATACTATAAATAAATTGAATTGAATTGAATTGATGTAGCTGAAAGCCCTCTCTCCCAGGGTGCCGATGGTCACACTAGGGACATACAGTAGGCCTGCTGAGGATGAGTAAGCCCTCTCTCCCAGGGTGCCGATGGTCACACTAGGGACATGCAGTAGGCCTGCTGAGGATGAGTAAGCCCTCTCTCCCAGGGTGCTGATGTTCACATTAGGGATATACAGTAGGCCTGCTGAGGATGAGTAAACCTTCTCTCCCAGGGTGCTGATGATCAGTAGGCCTGCTGAGGAAGATCTCAGTGAGCGGGCAGGGGTGTACACTTCCAGGAGGTCAGTGAGGTAGGTGGGGGTATAATTGTGCAGCGCCTTGTATGTTATGAGAAGGACTTTGAAACGTACTCTGTAGGCAACTGGAAGCCAGTGCAGTTGCATAAGTAATGGTGTTACATGGCCAGTGGATTTAGATCATGGTATAATCCTCGCTGCAGAATTCTGGATGAGTCGGAGCCGGTGGAGTACCTTATTAGGGATTCCAGACAACATGGAATTACAGTTGTCAAGGCGGGATGTCACATATGCTTCTGCCGGCTGAGCGCTGGGCGAAGCCGTGCAATGTTAGCCTTGAGATTGGTTAAAGATGACGTCAGGTACGCATCTATAGTCATTGGCATATTTATTTAAGCATGTTTTACATTTAAATGAATGCAGACCACAGAGGTAGTGGCAAGCACCACATGTGGAAACAAGAGATGATTTTTTTTAAAGGATGAATTTCTAACAAATACTCAAAGGTGTCATTTATAAACCAAATCCATTTTCAATAGTCTGCAGTAGGGAGTGTAGGAAAGAAGTTCAGGTTTTTTTGGATGCGGCACTTTGTTGTTTAGTTAACATTTCCCTTCTTAAGTTTACATTTCTTCACCACGGTCTTGCTCTTGGTTGTTGTCTAGACCTACTCTGTGTCCTGAGATAACTCTTGTTATGATTTGACATTTGAAAATGTAATTGAATAAATGCAAAGAGAGAATTTATACTGAATAAACATTTAAGATTGTATGCTGTGCACCTGCTACAGAAATGCCACGCCATACCCATTTTTCTTTCTCAGCTAACACCAGGTAATTGCACATATTTTAGTTATTTATAACTTGCAAATGTTAAAAGGGATTTGAGATGATTCTGGTTTGATTCAATATTGGAATTGTATGATTCTGGAGGCTTAGACAACATAGTGAAAAATAGTGTCTTCCTGTGCCTTCTAATGGTCGGAAAGCTGTAGCAGGAAAAGTTACATTTCCTTTTTGGAGAAGGAGAACCTGGAAATCAGGGGGAAATGTGACACTACCAAGCCACTACCAAGCGGACAATCACAGTTGTTGCGGTCTGCTTAGCCAAGACTACAGCGTAGGGTCCGAACTAGAAGTACCTACGTACGTACCTACGGTGTAGATTTAACGCTTGGACTTAAGAAAGAATTACCTAAATGAGCCATCTGGGCACAGGCCAAGGGGTCATTTACTTTTAGAAAGTCATAAAGCTTAATAGAAAGTAGTAAAGGAGCCTTAGTCAGATCTCAGTTTTAGAAGGAGCGATGTGAATTCCATCCTCGACATGGAACGGTGGACCAGCTATTTACTTGTCAGGATACTAGAGAGGAGTTTTCCAAGTCCAGTCTACCTGTGTCTTGTGGGGAGTTCTTCAAGAGCATGAGCTGCATGTCTTATTTAACATTGTGTCCATATTTTCGGAAACAATTCAAGCATGTTCCCGATAGCCACTGGGCTTTTCCACGGTTGTTCCAATTCCGCTGGAGATTACCATGGAATGGTACGATTGGACGGAGAGTGTCCAAAATGAGGACCTCTGGACTAGATTTCTGCTTTTTGCAGATAGTGTAGTCCATCAGTCCACAACCTCTGGTGCAGACTTAAAGGAAGGACATTAAAGCAGTTTTCCCATATGAACTCCGACAATGAAGAAGAAGAATCAAGTCCGGACATTCTCCAGAGTTTCCCCTTCACACAAGTAGCCCACAACAGGTGTGTCTTCACTCTCCGGTTTAGGCGAGGTGTATGCCTGGGTAGAGTGTGCAGCAGGCAGGACATGAAGTGGACTACACAGCGGTAACATACTGTAGTCGCTTCGTAATTTGGTTAAACAACCGAGTCGCTTGCTGTTCTTTGAATTTCTTTGACAGCCCTTACTGGCAGAAGTTTTCGAATGCCATAATCTCTCCAGTTTGTTTTGGCGTCTTTGTGTAAATTTCCCTACTTCTTCATCTTCTGGTGATTGTTCTCTTCCAGGTACCACGAAGAGGTTCAACAATGACAAGCCCTGGTTCACAGCCAAACTCAGACAGCTAAAACTAGGGAAGGAACAGGCGTTTAGGAGTGGAGACAGGGACTGGTTTAAAGTGTCAAAGTACAGGTTTAGTAAGCGGTGAGAGATTCTAAAAAACCGTACTCTCCTAGCAACAGTTTTCAGCTAATGACTCAGACAAATAACCAACCAACTACAGCTGCACCTCCAGTCACCAGTCTGTCATTCTGCTGAAGTTCGCAGACAACACTACACTCATTAGACTCATCTCTGGTGGGGATGAGTCCCCCTACAGGAGGACTATTGACCTGGGGACCTGGTCTAGTCAGAATAACCTGGAGCTAAAGGTTCTGAAGATAGTGGAGATGATTGTGGGATTTAGAAAGGATGCATCCCCACCTGCCCCCATCACCCTGGGTCAACACTGTGTCCTTTCGCTTCCTGGGCTGCATTATCTCCCAGGACCTTGAGTGAAAGCTGAACTTTAGCTCTCATCAAAAACTGCTACACTGATCATTGAGTCCATCATTGAGGAACAGGGCAGCGTATCATCCACTCTGCTCAAAAGGGGATTGGCTGCAATCTGCTGTTTCTCCAGGGCCTGTAGGCCTCCAGGACGCAGAGGTGGGAAGGAAAGATTGTGGCCGATTTCTCTCACACCCTGGACACAAACTGTTTGAACCTCTCCCCTCTGCAGTCAGCCTCATCTACAAGGCCCTGGTCCCCCAGTGTCACTGACACTCAACCCCTCAACCCTAGTCACTACTTTTTGCACTAACCTCCATCCTGGACTTATGCTCATTGCACACAGTGCTTGAACTACATAATCAGCTATTTTGTATATATTTGTCTCTGTTGCTGTGTTGATTTTCTTATTAATGTTTAATATGTTTGTTTGTGTATGTGTGCATTAATCATCACCAAGGCAGATAGGCACCAAGAAGGGTAACTCCTTTCTGATTCAGAATTTACCATCCAATCCATATTTCTCCTATGGTCATGAGTTTTGAGTAGTGACAAAAACAACTAGATCACAGATACAAGACAAGATGATTTTCTTCACAGACCACCAACTGCGATAATGATTGACCCCTTTGAAGGCCTTATGCCTTATACTTTGTTATTTCTACCTTAATGACAATTTGTTAAGGCTTACTATGCCAACAATACCAAGGTGAAGCATCCCATAGAACTGCATTGAGGTAAGACCTTTGTTTAATCATTTTAGTTAAATTATGTTGGATATCTTGGCATATGACAGGGCTACCTAGGACTACCTATCGTGATCATAACGGCTTTTATACTTTTTAATGTTTTGATATAAATATGGCCACTGAAAATCAGATGCTGTTGTTAATTATCAGGCTTATGTTGCCATCGCCCTACCCAACCACACCATATGCTGCGATGATTGGTCAGTTAGTCTCACTCCACTCAAGCCTGTGCACCAAGTGCAGCTCTAAACAATGCACATGCATGTGACATGCAAGACACACAAGCTCAATTTCAATGTGTATCTTGGAGACACATTTTTGGAAATTCAAAAGTAAAAAGTTGTTAGATTTGAGATACTTTACAGATAAGAAAGTGGAATGATGCATGGTCTGAAGAGGACCAGGAATGTAGAACAGAGATGTGTTACAGGCATGATAGTCTTACCATGGCACCAACGCTGTATGTGGCTGCTGGAGTGAGTGTGTGGTTGTAGGGGTCGGCAGCATATACTCGTCCGTAACTGTAGAAATACATAAGATAACAGAGGATGGTTAAATCATCATCCTGGCCAACCCGTTCTCACTCCAAATGCGTAAAATACGGACTTTGGACAATGACCGTCGGCGACCGATGCAACGAAAAAGCGTGTGTGTAGAACGTACTGGGGAGAGCAACATCTAAACGGGGTTTAGCAAGTAATATGTAAAGGGGAAATTCCTCATAGGAAAGTTGGTCGGGGTCAAACACAGGACTTTCACCCAGAAGGGTGGGGTTTGTGTCCCGCGTGCCCTTAACCATCTCGTTATTGCCGCGTGTCAGAGAACCGTAACCGCACCCACGACCTTGACTTAAACCTTACAGCGTCAAAAGGGACGGCAATAGTCCCAACCAAACATGTGTTATATGACGCTAAAGGAGACGACCAATCGCGTGTTACATGACACTAAATTAGACAACCAAGCGCGTGTTACATGATGCTGAATTAGACGACCAAGTGCGTGTTATATGACGCTAAAGGAGACAACCAAGAGTGTGTTATATGATGCTAAAGAGACGAACAAACGCGTGTTACATGACGCTAAAGGAGATGATTAAGCATATGTTATATGACGCTAAAGGAGACGACCAAGCGTGTGTTACATGACGCTAAAGAAGACGACTAAGCGCGTGTTACATGACGCTAAAGGAGACGACCAATCGTGTGTTACATGACGCTAAAGGAGACAACTAAGCGTGTGTTACATGACGCTAAAGAAGACGACTAAGCGCGTGTTACATGACGCTAAAGGAGACGACCAATCGTGTGTTACATGACGCTAAAGGAGACAACTAAGCGTGTTATATGACGCTAAAGGAGACGACCAAGTGTGTGTTACATGATGCTAAAAGAGACGACCAAGTGTGTGTTACATGATGCTAAAGGAGACGACCAAGCGTGTGTTATATGATGCTAAAGGAGACGACCAAGCGTGTGTTACTTGACGCTAAAGGAGACGACCAAGCGCGTGTTACTTGACGCTAAAGGAGACGACCAAGTGTGTGTTATATGATGCTAAAGGAGATGACCAAGCGCGTGTTACTTGACGCTAAAGGAGACGAGCAAGAGTGTGTTATATGACGCTAAAGAGACGAACAAACGCGTTACATGACGCTAAAGAAGACGACTAAGCGCGTGTTACATGACGCTAAAGGAGACGACCAATCGCGTGTTACATGACGCTAAAGGAGACGACCAAGTGTGTGTTACATGATGCTAAAGGAGACGACCAAGTGTGTGTTACATGATGCTAAAGGAGACGACCAAGCGTGTGTTATATGATGCTAAAGGAGACGACCAAGCGCGTGTTACTTGACGCTAAAGGAGACGACCAAGCGTGTGTTACTTGACGCTAAAGGAGATGACCAAGTGCGTGTTATATGACGCTAAAGGAGACAACCAAGCGCGTGTTATATGACGCAAAAGGAGACGACCAAGTGTGTTATAAGACGCTAAGGGAGACGACAAAGTGCCCAATTGTTGTTATATGACGCTAAAGGAAACGACCAAGCGCGTGTTATATGATGCTAAAGGAGACAACCAAGCGTGTTATATGACACTAAAGGAGACGACCAAGGGTGTTATATGAGCTAAGGTCTCCTTTAGCGTCAATAACAACGACAAAAGCACCTGACCAAGCGTCCGTATTTTATGAGATGGGAGTGAGAATGTGTTATCCTGGCCCAAATGACTACACATTAGTTCTTCCTTGATTTACATACCAAATATTTTGTGATATAGCCTATATATCTCTGATATATATATATATGAAAAAGAACTTTAAAAACGGGTCAAATTTGACCCTAGGACAACACAAGGGTTAAATAAAATGCTAAAATATTTCCTGCTTGTTTTTGGTATTTGTATCCTACAGTAGGCCAATTTAAAGCGTATTTGAGGACTTAGAAAAGCGCTATATATATATATATATATATATATATATATATATATATATATATATATATATATATATATATATATTATTATTATTTATTTTATTTATTTTATTTATTTTATTTATTTTATTTATTTATTCATTCATTTGACAGGGACAGTGTACATTAATTGCTGTAAATGCACCAGAATTAGCCAAAAGGCTATTTTTTCTTGGACATATCTTAAAATTGTCTCCCTAAAAAAAAAACAATAAGAAGATTACAGTGAAGAATACAATTATAAAAAGCCGTAAAACAGATATGAATCCCGTTGATAAATACAGTGTACAAGCTTGCTATAATACAGACATTAGGTTGAAAAAATAAAATAAAATTATACTACACATTGACACAGCAGAGACACAAGTGGCAGCACGGGAAGTTAAGGGACTTATTAATGCTGGCATGTCTGATGTGTTATGAAGCAGTTTTTTAGTGTATGTGGTGAGTTTTACCGTTATTATTATTATTATCTTCCAGTTAAATTGTGATATTTACACTGTGTATGATTATACTCTTTGGCCTGATAGTGGAAGACGAAGAAAGGCCTGAGAATCATCAGATACATTATCCAAAGCAAACCCCATAGCAGCCCAAAATGCAAAATTAAATGAAAATAATTATTGATTTTAACGGCAAAGAACGTGTTGTTGTGGTTGATAGAAACTTATATCTCTGATATATAAATAAATAAATAAAAACTTTAAAAACGGGTCAAATTTGAGCCTAGGTCTAGACCCTTTCGTGTCCCTCGGGTCAAACTGACCCGTGACTTATTTGGGGTTTTAAAAACCATTCTGAAATAAAATTTGACTTCATAATCTATTAACAAATATTGTCTTTGTCTCAATTTCAAACAATTGAGATAACATATATGTTTAGGGAATGCAATCAGTCTCTACTAGGACACAATTAAAAATTGAAGTGGGGTTCATTTTTGTCATAAGGTTATAATTCATGTTAAAAATCCACTATGTGATCATTCTTATCTTGGAAAAAGTGATCATATCCAGAATAATTTTCTGAATTGAGTCAGGAATAGGTACAGAAAATAAGGTAAGGCCATTAATTTTCAGGTAGAAAAAATGTAACTTGTACCATTTTTCTTCTTTTAAATATTTTAAATGAGGTTAAATAAAGGGTTAAATAAAATGCTAAAATATTTCCTGCTTGTTTTTGGTAATTTAACGCATATTTGAGGACATAGAAAAGCGCTATACATGTCTATTATTATTATTATTATTATTATTAATATCTTCCATATAAATTGTGATATTTACACTGAGTATGTTCTATAGTATACAGTGGTTATGGACATAGTGTGAAAGAGCTTTTGAACATTTTACTTTTCATTGTGCGTCCACATCCTATGTAAATAAATAATCCCAAGGGTTGTGATTAAATAGGCTAGGAAACAGTCAGAGAGAACCTGCCCAGAAAGAGACTCACTCAGACTTCACATGATCCAAAGATAAAAATAAAAACCCACAAAGCATCATAAAAATAGACTAAATATATCAACAATCAAAGAATAGAGAATCAACAAGCGTTCTATTTTTAGAAAGAAATAGACAGCAGCAGTGTTTATTCAAGGGAGCAGCCATGCTGTGAACAACTGGTCCATCCCCTTCTCCTTCCTTCCCCCCCCGTGCCCTCGCCCAGTCATGATAAGGGCCAATCAGGGGCCCAGGCCTGCGCCCATAATTGAGCTGATTTGCATAGCGGCCCAGCGGTTGAAGCGATTAGAAGTTAATCCCGATTAGTTTTGGCCATTGCTATTCACCATGCAGCCCCCCAACACCCCCACTCAGCCCAGCGCCGCATTTGACCTATCTTATCTCACAGCGCAGAGCCCTAACCCATCATCAGTGTGTGGGTGTGTGTGTGTGAGATAGAGAGAGAGTGTGGGGTCAGCTGCAAGTACAACATAAATTCAAATGCAATTTGAGTCAAATGCATTTCTAAATGACCCTGAGGTGGAAAGATAAACACGGAAACAACATTTTCAACAGCTCTACAAACCGGTTGGGAGTCGAGCCTGGTCAAAGGCGCAAGGTTTTTGGATAGAGCGAAGAAAGAAATCGTTCCAAAATGTTCCAAAATCGTTCTTTTACACATCTGAAGTACTGCAGTCTAATGACCTCAAACTGCAGTTTTCTTGGTCATGTTACCGAATAATAACCTATTTATTGTAATTTGAGGGAGTGTTCTGTTATATAAGCAGCTGTCTTTTTGAGAGAAGATCTATAATGTCTGTGCATTGTGTTAGAAGCTGCAGTCACATTAGACTGCACTTCAAAATATTTGTTCTTGTATTTTATCCTATTATTACTTCATGTATATAGTATGTATGTATATTGTATCCTAGTATTTTGTTATATTTATATTCTGTGCTGTGTGACTGATTTTGCTGCTGGAACACTATAATTTCCCATTTTATTGGGATCTATCTATCCATCTATCTATGCATCTATCTATGCATCTATCTATCCATCTATCCATCTATCTATCTATCTATCTATCTATCTATCTATCTATCTATCTATCTATCTATCTATCTATCTATCTATCTATCTATCTATCTATCTATCTATCTATCTATCTATCTATCTATCTATCTATCTACTTACACTGCTTTGAGCCAAATGCTAACATCCACATACTCGCTATGAAATGCTAACATGCTGATGTTATCCAGGGATAATATTTAACTTATTTTTTTTTAAAAAGGCCGCCCTGATGGCTTTATGGATTGTAATACAGCTGCAGCACTTCTTCTTTTTTCCCTACTCATTTTCTCATTGATAACGCCGTAGCCGTTTAACTATGTGTTGAAAAAAGAACATGAAATACTTTCTGGGGCATTCATTTTAGAAGCAAATTGAAATATAATGTTCAAAAGATGTCAACGTGCATGTGGTGCGTGGTACAAATAGTACTTAATTACTGAATTCAGGAAAAGTGCTGCTCTGGTAAGGGGCTAAACAGTCTGTGCTCACCCATGTGCGCGTGTGTAGTAATTTGTGAATGCTCATAATGTGCTTGAATGATCATATCTGCATGAGTGGCTGCATTGCATTTGCATTGGTTTGGATGGCAAATGAGCCAAACTGGGACTGGTCAGGCCTCCTGAAAGCAGCTGTTGGTGCTTCCCATCTGTGACCCTTGTGGCATAAACATGGGGCCACATCGGCACCAAAGATGGGTGCGTTAAGGCCACACAGGTACACAAACAAGCTCTATTAATTGATTGTTTAGCCACTTGAACAAGCAAACAAACAAATACCATCTGATATATTATATATAACTAAATTAATTGGTGAAGATGTCAGCAAACAGTTTTTATTATATATTTACACAACCAGCAGACACAGCAACACAAATATGGAGCTAGAATTCTTTATTACATGTGAGAAAATAAATGATCTGAGAGAAAAAAAATGTTTGAAGAGAAAAAGTTATCACACTGATAGCAAAAAAAGCATTTTATGAGAGAGAAAAAAATATTTGAGGGAAAAAGTTTTCATACCAATAGCAAAAAAGATCTCTCTCAAAATACTTTTTTAAAGTCTGAAATAATTAAATTGAATTGAAATATATATGTTTTGCTGTCAGTGTGAAAAAAAAATTCTCTCAAAAAAGTTTCTCTCAGAACGTTTTTCTTTTCACTCTCAAAACCTAAGTCTTTGCTCTCGATTACATTTTTCTCAGGATTTTTCTCTCGATGTGAAAATAGTGTCATGGGTGGGGGGGCCAGTGTTTCAGACACAGAATTGGAACTCGTGGGCCGTCACGCGATGCCTTCTTGCCCCAAAGGACTTTTTTTCCATGGACTTACATGGCAAAAGGCAAAAACGGTCAATCAGTAGACACATTTTTTTTGCAGCACAATGACTTGTTTCACTATCAGAATTTAATCCATTGGAGCCGATAACATTCGTAGAAGAGCCGCACGATTAAATCATTTAATCCTTAATCAAGTTAGTGGAGCGCTAAACCAGAAGAAGCTGGCTCGAGCAACTGTCATGTGAATGAACGCGCCTCTGCCTCGGAAGCTGGATTCAGTTCTTATAATACATCATCTTATAATACATCATCTTATAATACATCATCTTATAATACATCCATGGTTGAGCTGAAATGTACTGCTGGGTTTGTCACCATGAGCAATCTTTCACACATTACACACAGTCAGGTAAGCTCTGCTGTACCTGGAACCACACACTGTGATGTCAAGCTGTACGGACTAGGAATGTATATTAGAGGTCTTATGACGTGCTGCTTTTAGGATGCATTTATATAGACCTTAGTGGTCCCCTAATACTGTATCTGAAGTCTCTTTTATATAGACCTTAGTGGTCCCCTAATACTGTATCTGAAGTCTCTTTTATATAGACCTTAGTGGTCCCCTAATACTGTATCTGAAGTCTCTTTTATATAGACCTTAGTGGTCCCCTAATACTGTATCTGAAGTCTCTTTTATATAGACCTTAGTGGTCCCCTAATACTGTATCTGAAGTCTCTTTTATATAGACCTTAGTGGTCCCCTAATACTGTATCTGAAGTCTCTTTTATATAGACCTTAGTGGTCCCCTAATACTGTATCTGAAGTCTCTTTTATATAGACCTTAGTGGTCCCCTAATACTGTATCTGAAGTCTCTTTTATATAGACCTTAGTGGTCCCCTAATACTGTATCTGAAGTCTCTTTTATATAGACCTTAGTGGTCCCATAATACTGTATCTGAAGTCTCTTTTATATAGACCTTAGTGGTCCCCTAATACTGTATCTGAAGTCTCTTTTATATAGACCTTAGTGGTCGCCTAATACTGTATCTGAAGTCTCTTTTATATAGACCTTAGTGGTCCCCTAATACTGTATCTGAAGTCTCTTTTATATAGACCTTAGTGGTCCCCTAATACTGTATCTGAAGTCTCTTTCCCAAAATCCAGCCTTGGTACAGAATTACAGCCACTAGAGCCAGTCCCACAATGAGCTTTCCTTAGTATGCGCCATTTCTGTGTCTGTAGCTTTAAATGCTACTGAGGAGGGGAGAGGGGGCAAGGTGGAGGGTGGGGGTGTGGCCTTTCCCAGCTTGCCATGCTGGGCAAAGCAGAGAAAGGGGAGGTAACCTTTCCCCTTATAACGTCATAAGGAGCAAGATTCCAGATCGGCCCGTCTGAGGTTTCATTTTCTCAAAGGCAGAGCAGGACACCCAGGGCTCGGGTTCCACCTATCGCCATTTCTAGTTACTGGGGGGCCATAGGCAGGCTGGGAGAATGCATATTACAACTCATATAATGAACTTTTCATGCCATGGGGACTTTAATAATACCGGATCCCAAAATGGCACCTATTCAGTTCCTAAGAGTTGCTAGCCTAGCACATACGCAAAAAGAGGTTTAACTTTGGTGATGCTTTTCCTTTTCCTGGCTCAAGGGAAGTTTTTCAAATACAAAAAGTTTAAAATGTATAATAGAAAGAATCATAATCAACCTTGTTTGCAGTGTAAGGTGTCCTGGCAGGAGTTTTAAAGACGTTTGTGTTACTATAGTGTCCTCCGGGGGAAATCCTTTGTTGGGCCGCTGGGGGATTTATTGTGAGACATTGGCCCAATCCCAAAGTCTAGACTCACAGAGTCATGAAATTGGGTGCACGTAAAATTGGTCAGGGCTTAGGGTTGTCCCAATGTCCAATTTCAAAGGCCGTGAAGGTGTGAGTACACACTTACACTTTTACCGCGGAGACCATAGGGAAATCCAGAAAGTAGCTTGTAGAATAAGAGTTTGAACAAATATGGAAGCAGGCAGCCGTCTCCTGGGCCTTGGCCGTGTGGACAGGAACTTAAAATGAAAATAAGTGTCAGCAACATCACCAAGGTAACATGTGATCTGGTAAAGTGCTTTCCCAATCCCATTTATACCTATCTGAGCCTCACACACTCACTCACTCAGCACCTGGATTCATTTAAGTCAAAGAGTCTTTAGTCCTTAGTGCTCAGGGGTCACTTTGGGATTGGGCCAATGGCTGCAAGGCTGAGTGCACTTTCTGGGGGCCTGGTACATACACAGTCAGTACAGCCCACACAGTGTGTTATGCATTTTCATTTGATGAGAACGTAAATTATATATGAATCAATCAGCATCAAGGCTTATATATTTTTCTTTCTGGAAATGCTTCTCTATTTATTGCCTATTAATATTTTTAATGTCACCTAGATTTTTGTCATTGACTGTTTGGCATGAAAGGTTTTAAGAGGGTCCTCAGATGTTACCTATTTTTCTTTTCCCATGCATCAGCAACAAATCTTCTCGTCTCTCCCTAAAGTCACCCTTGGCTAATATAGCCAGTGTCATCATTTAAAAGCATGATAGCTCCTTTCCAAGTGAACGTACTACGTATCTACTTCTTCTGCTAATATATGAGCTGCTCTATTGTCTAGAGCCAAAGCCCTCTCCATAATAATTGTACATTACGCCAATGAATTAGATGGATGGGATTGCTGCCATCCAAGATTGTTAATTCAAACCCAGCTCATAACATAACTGTTGTGGAAAGTGAGACAGAAGTTGAATAATGCATCAAAAAGCACTTCCATGCAATTATAACCTAAAACTTCACACCAGCGCTTACTAATTTAACACAAATTATTCATTGTGTTGAATATATGAATGAATATATATATATAATCAGCAAAGCGGAGAGGGAAATATAAGTGATAAACACCCTCTAATATCATTTCAGCCCTAGAAACCACTATTTCAACTCCCATTAATTTGAACAGCCCTTTTCAAATGTTTATGAGGAATATTTTCTATAACCAGAGCTGTAACTGAATATGTAAAGAAAGAAAATCCTGCGGTGCAATCCAATGAAATGGCCCTGTCTTTAATGGTGAAGCTTCTAATGTGCTGTATTTTGTCGAGAGTTTCTCAGGTAGGTATTGATTGGACGATTCAACTCCATGGTCGCCGCGATTTTTGAGTTTTACTATTGTTGGTTGCAATTTGATACTAATTTGATATTAAATGTATGCGGTGGGGGCTGGGCAGGAGGCATACAATACATAAACAGCAAAAGGTTAGCCAATTTAACCATCACCATCATTATACCACAATCCCACAAGAATGAAAGTATAATATGTCCAAAAACATTTCCAGTACAAGATCAGAGGGAAATATGACTGGACTGAAATGTACAAAGAAATCGAAATAAAGACATTGAAAAAACAGTAAACAAAAATTCAACATGTTAATATTCATTAACATTAGATATTCCATGCCCTCAATATCAACAAGTATGGTTTTGGGTTATCCTGCAGTAATTGTACAAATAAATGTGAATGGTTATAACCAGTGTCCCACCCAACCCTGTCACAGGAAAAAAGGTTAATATTTCATATTAATATTCAACTGGGTTCAATGACTTCTTTCTTCTTACCTGTCACTGTATGCAGCAGCTGTGGCAGCAGTAGGCTGGGCATATCTGTAGGCAGCGTAACCACCCTAAACACACACACACACATACATACACACACACACACACACACACACAGTTTAAATTAACTGTTCTGTTCATTTAAAGGTGCCCTGCCACACAAAACCATTTTTACTTGAATTTTTTTTAACCCTTGTCTTGTGCTCCCAACTCAAAAACTGACAAAAATTTGACATTTTTGTCCCTTTTTCAGACTTCTTTTACCTTACTACCACTAGTTTTACACTACTTTTTGGAATCCATGGTGAATAACCCTCATTTATATAGAATTATACCTAATATTTGAGTTAAAAAAGCAGAAATTATGAATTATTTTGTCTAATAGTTAAGATCAGAGGAATCCAATCCATTTTTTGTGGTAATTTGGTTAAATAGAAACCCATATTTCAGATATAGACATTTATTAAAGGGGTCAAATTTGACCCGAGGACAACAGGAGGGTTAAATCTGTGAGGTCCGTGTGTGTGTGTGTGTGTGTGTGTGTGTGTGTGTTACGTGGTGAATGGGAAGATGAACTGCTACCTCCTCTGTCAGCTCTAACCACTGAAAAAAAATAAGAAGAGAAATCTGGCCAATCACAACAGCTGGTCAATCTGACGTCATGTTGCCTGAGCTCATGGTTATTCATAAGCTGGGTAAAGGCTGCCAGGCTCTCATTGGCTAGCTGTTAGCCAATCAGAGTCAAGCAGCATAGCTAGTTGAATATTAATGTGAACTGGCCCAAATGGAGCTGAGTCTTGGTGGTGGGGGGGCACCTCATGTTGTCATCGGGTCAAATTGACCCGTTTTCCTATATCAATGTTCTTTTTAATTCCCCAAAATAACATGATTGATTCCACACAACGCTCTTTGGCAAGTACACATCTTTACTTTCATTAATTTTGAAATTAAAATTTAAGTGGTTTTGAAATAGTATTGAGTAAAAGTTGACATATTCCAGTCTGTGATTATCCATCAACATCCATTCCTTTCATTTTAGTCCAAATAATTCCTAATTTCTGCTTTTCTAACTCAAACATTAGGTATAATTTCCTAAAAATAAATTCCAAAACTAACTGTAAAACTAACAAGTCAGTGTTACGTAGTGTTGAAAACATCAAAAAAGTGACAGAAATTGAAAAAAAGCGTGAAAAGTGTGGAAAAAAGGGACAAAAACGTTAAAAAAAGTTAAAAACATAAAACATAAAAAGTATCAACAAAGGTGTTGATTTTGTATACTGTCTGTAATGTGAAAGCATAACTAGATCCACAAACACACTTAGATACATACATGATGAAATATCATGAGGTGTCAATTGCGTTGACCTATAAGTAGCCAATTTGACCTTTTCGACAATTGTACATGTAAGTATCACAAACATTTCACATACATTTCACGTATCAAATCAAAATCAAATCAAATTTATTTGTATAGCCCTTTACAATAGCCGAAAGGTACCCAAAGTGCTTTACAACAAAGCCATAAAACAGTACATAATACATACAGAACATACAGATACAAACTAAAAGTGCTGTAGTGGTGGAGCGCTGCAGGACATTAAAAGCCTTCCAGAAATGCATAAAAATGAGCAGACAGAAGGAGGGCACCTAAGAAACAGTATTGCCCTAGTCGGAATTAAATGCTAATTTAAAAAAGTGGGTTTTAAGCTTTGTTTTAAAAAGGCTGAGGTCAGTAGTGGTGCGGATGTCAGGGGGTAGGTTGTTCCACAGTCTGGGAGCAGCAACAGCAAAAGAACGGTCGCCCCACTGCTTAAGTCTTGACCTAGGGACCTCTAACAGAAGCTGACCCGAGGAGCGCAAGGCTCTGCCACAATTGCGAAAAGTTAAAATCTCAGACAAGTAAGAGGGGGCCAAGCCATAAATGGCGTTGAAGACAAACAGCAGGAGTTTAAAATCAATTCTAAAACGGACTGGAAGCCAGTGAAGTATGTAATAAGTAATAGTAGCTTCTTATATCAAGTGATATGACGTATGTCATATCACTTGATATAAGAAGCTACTATTTCAGATGTGAATGTTCCAAATGCCATCCAGTCATATGTGTGGATTCATTACATTTGAAATGCTCTTCCACATGTTGTTATGGTTGTGTGTGTTTCTGTTTCCTGTTTTATTTTGGTAGTCTGTATCCAGGACTCCTGGGATTTATTCATTCAAATCAATCCTTAAGCTTACTTATGTGTCTGCCGTCTCTGCATTTGGCTCGGACATTCCCCGTTAAAAAACTGTAAAGGAGAGGCTGTAAGATTATTAAAATGGACGCAAACTCCAGAGCATTTCTTTTTATTTCATTTTTTCATGTATTTCAAGCTATTGTGATATGTTGTACCCGCTTACTGAAGCCTGTCATTTTACTCATTATGTTCAGAATGAGCTAGTATTGTTACATTTTATTGAGCTGTACTATAAACCTCATTTGCATATCTGCAAACATGTCTCTCCTGATTGAAATGTATTTAGTTTGTGTGCCCCCTTTGTCTGGGGTCAGCTGGTTGTTTCCCAGTGTTCCTGGTTTTTCCATGGTTCCTGTCTTGGATTCATTGCCTGCCTGTCTTGGTGTATTATTAAAGCCATTAAACCACTGTCATGTGACAAAACCACAATCTTTACCTAAACCTAACCAAGGAACATTCCCAATGGGACTCCTGACCAAGATCAAGGGTTCCTGACCAAGTTAACGGAACCTCCAGCATATATAGCACGCCCCTTTAAATCCATACAGTTTCTATGAGGCTGATAACCACGATAACGCCCTTTCACTGGAGGGATAACATTAGAAATGGGTGCATTAATGCAGGTTTTCTTTAACCCTCATGTTGTCCTCGGGTCAAATTGACCCGTTTTCCTATATCAATGTTCTTTTTAATTACCCAAAATAACATGATTGATTCCACACAACGCTCTTTGGCAAGTACAAATTTGTACAATGGGTAGCGCAGGCACACATATGCTGAGAGGTTTATGCCTCAGCGCAGAGGTCGAGGGTTCAAAACCCGACCTGTGACGATTTCCTGCATGTCTTCCCCTTCTCTCTCACCTAGCTGTCCAATCAAGTAAAGGTGGAAAAGCCCAAAAAATAATCTTTAAAATCTCTACTTTCACCCATTTTGGGGCGTCTTATTCAATTTTAAAGCATTTGAAAAAAAAATTGAAGTGGTTTTGAAATAGTATTGAGTAAAAGTTGACATATTCCAGTCTGTGAATATCCATCAACATCCATTCCTTTAATTTTAGTCTAAATAATTCCTGATTTCTTTTCATCAACATTAGGTAGAATTTCCTATAAATGAGGTTAATTGACCATAAATTCCAAAAATAACTGTAAAACTAAAGTTAATAAGATAGTGTTACATAGGGTCCAAAAAAAAAAGCCTCAACAAAAGAGTTGATTTTCAGTTTTGGCAGGACAGCAACATGAGGGTTAATGCATGTGGAAACTGGGTAGGTAGCTGTAGCAGTGTGTGTCAGCACTATGTCACGCTGTAGTGCTGACATAGTATGACGACAGCATTGTTTAGTGTCAGCATCGCAGTGACATCCAATATTCTTATATAATATATAAATCCTGCACTGGCTCCAGACCCAGATCAGGTCCCCTCTTTACATCCCAAGTACAACTGAACACACACCATCCCACGTGGACCCATGCACACACACAGGATATGTCAGTCGCAGTCATCACAGAGCAGTTCATGGTCAAACAAATTACAGCAAGAATGCATAAAAATACAGTCAATACAGGGACACACAGCAAACATTAAAGCTGCACTAATCAATATTTATAACAAATTACATCTGGAATGTTTGAGGTGTTACTTGGTGATGAAGCCACAGAGAATAATCAGCAACCTGGAGATGTCTCCGCTCACTGTTAACACCAACCTGATTTCCAGCAGCAGCAGCAGCTCTGCACCACAACAACACTTATTCCAGGAAAGAACTACTCGTACAGTTGCTCGAATATGTTTACACACCAATGCTAAAATTGATTTAAAAAAATGATTAAAAAACAGCTTTTGGAAACTGATCTTTATGCCTTAAGTCAAAAAAAATTAGGAAAATCCAACCTTTTAAGGACACAAATTTTCTTTGTGAATGAATAATGTATTGTAAATAAATAAAGTTCTTCCCATGTTAAATTCCCATAGAGGCAGGCAGATTTTTATTATTAAAGGCCCGTTATTTCATGGATCGGATACTATGCATCCTGATTAAGTTCCCTTGGCCTTTGGAATTAAAATAGCCCCCCCTCCCCACACACACACATACACATCATCACATACCCTTCACCATACCTAGAGATTGGCATGGTGTTATTTCAGTTAGCTTAATAGCTGGTTTGATTTGCATTGAGAGATGATCTCATGGAAAGTTACCCATGTATGGTGAAGGGTATGTGATGAAGTAATAATAGGGCCTTATTTATTGCCTTTCACACCCTGACCAATTTATAATTTCTTATTTCTATAGATTTATGTATATAGTTATTTCAAGTATGTGTGCGATTGATGTGGGTGTGTTTTTGGATTAGAAACGTTGCCCTTTTTTGGCTTTTTTCTTTGTACTTTTCAAAAGGAAATAAGCAAAACACAAATACATCTGTAGAAAGAAATTCATGTAAAATCCATTTATGAGTCTTTTGGCTTAATTTTACACATGCATGACTTGGACGGAAATAAAAAACCTGCATTTGCCTCTGTGTGACTAAGGCCTAGAATCACCCTGACGCTTGGAAAAGAGAGTGTTAGCTTTCCAATGATTTCCCATCCCAGAGGGAGAAAGTATACTATGGGAGCTGTATCACTTTTAATTTGGGTATGACGTTTAGACCAAAAAGCATGAAATGCCAAGTATTTCTTAAGAAGATATGCTCACATTCCAAAAAAATAACAAATACTGTCCAGAATTTGCTCCACAATAACAGAAAATCTGCTGAAAGCATAATATGGTAAACTCAAGCCCATCAAGCAACAGCAGACGGCCACATTGACCTGAATGGTCCATGACAAAGTAATGTAACAATATCTTGTGTCTGACCTCACATCCCCGTCAACTAAGTGGGATCAAAACAGGCAGATACAAACCATAAATAAAGTGTGAGATAAACTGCGATGGCTCAGTGGAGGCTCCGTGACCCAATGTGCTCCAATGGGAGTTGTCTGGCCGCTGCAATCATGTTGCGTGCACTCTCAGTGGTCAGTGTCCTGACTTTATGTTCAATGTCCCACTGTCTGTGCATGCATCTGGGTCAAAATAATGTGCTGTGGCCCCCCAGGGTAACTGATTACTGAGAGAAATGTTGCAATGCTTTCGGATTTCTCAAACTACAGAGGTCCAAATCACAGAATACTCGCGCATTATGGGCACATAATGGCACATAATGACAGGTTTAGTACATTCTACATTTAATATACTATATGTTATCTAACTCTCTCATAATAATAACATAGCCAAATATATAATATATGAATCAAGGGCACATAATGACAGGTTTTGGACATGAACCTTGTTTCTCTACTTGTTTATACTGAATGTTCCCGTCTGCAGTGTTTCTTTCTGCTGTATATGAGTTGTCTAATGTGTTTTGGCTCTTTGACTGTCCAGGCGTTACAGTGCTCTAAGCTATCTCTGCCTCAATGGGTAAGACTTAAAGAATAGCTACATCTGTGTATTTATTCAATCCACTGCTTTTGTATTGTGGTGGAGTTTTGGTCTTGTTTTTACTCTTTCCATTGTTATATTACAGCTTGGTAGTATTTCCATTGACAGCCAGTGGACGGTTGGCTCTAAATGGCACATGGCGGAGAACTCCCTGCCTTAATTTATCATAAAACAAAAGCTATTTTTCTCTCTCCCAGGCTCAATGACAACTCCAGCACGTCTCACATCATTTCACCTTCCACCCTTCCATGCGCTACGACTGAGCCTGCGTGTCTGTCCTGACATGAGCAATGTATTATTACCACTATAAACTGTAGAGGCGAGTAAGTGCTGCTTAGTGCGTGTGATGATGGGCCATGGCAGGAAGATGAACAGGTTGGCCCGTGTAAGTCACCAGCCACTGTGGACTGTCACTGCTGACTGAGTGACTAATGCCAACCCTATACAGCTCAGTGTGCAGGCACATGTGTGTGTGTGTGTGTGTGTGTGTGTGTGTGTGTGTGTGTGTGTGTGTGTGTGTGTGTGTGTGTGTTTGGTAAGGAGAGTGAATACTTGTGTGTGGACAAATTGTCAAGGTTTGGCCAATGAGTCTTTAAAATAAAGATAACACATTTAAAGCAGCGCCATTAGTATGAAAGGGTACACACTTCCTGTCTCCTAAATGGGCGGGGCCTCTTTTGAACATGTAGTGATGTTTAAATGGATGAAACGTTTGAAAAAATGTGTATAACTGCAAACACACATACCCACCACATTATTTAATAGGTATTGAATCACTGCGTAACCCTCTTGTTGTCCTTGGGTCAAACTGACCCGTTCAGTTCTTTTTTTTTTTTTTTGTCACAAAAAAATGGGCCACCGAAATAAGCGCTGAAAGTGTCAACATTAAAAATATCAAAAAACTTTGAAAAAAACACAAAAAAAGCACCAAAAAAAGCACCCATAACATTGAAAAAGTGACAAATATATATATATATATATATATATATATATATATATATATATATATATATATATATATGTATATGTATATATACATATATTGTCTTTCAAACAATTGAGATAACATATGCTTAGGGAATGCAATCAGTCTCTACTAGGACACAATTAAAAATGAAAGTGGGTTTCGTTATAATTCATGTTAAAAATCCACTATGTGAACATTCTTATCTTGGAAAAAACATTGGAGTCATATCCAGAAAGATTTTCTGAATTAAGTCAGAAATACATGTTTATCACAGAAAATAAGGTAAGGCCATTGATTTTCAGGTAGAAAAAAATCTATATTTGTACCATTTTTCTACATGTAAAACTTTGAAATGGGTCAATTTGACCCGAGTACCATACAAGGGTTAAACACCACTGCTTGGACAGTATCTACATGTTGTTGCTCTGTACTTGTGACATGTGCCAATAAAAAATGACTCTAAATCTGATGAATGATGTTCAGGGGATTAATGAACGGTGAGTGAATGGTTTGGGACACAGTGAACTGAAAGTGCTTCCTTGTATTTATTGATTCTGAATCAAATCATGACACCAATAATCAAAATCAAATCAAGTTGTAAGTCTCAGTTCCTCCCCCTGTGTTGGCAATCCAGTGTCTTTTTGCATTTGTAGAATACGCCTTTATTTGCATCTTGAGTGCAGCTGGTATGGTCTGGCTGTTTTGTCTTGTCTTATTGTGGTAGTATGTTTTGTCTTATTGTGGTAGTCTGTTTTCCTGTCTTGTCTTATTGTGGAAGTCTGTTTTCCTGTCTTGTCTTATTGTGGTAGTCTGTTTTCCTGTCTTGTCTTATTGTGAAAGTCTGAATTCCTGTCCTGTCTTGCCTTATTGTGAAAATCTGAATTCCTGCCCTGTCTTGTCTTATTGTGGTAGTCTGTTTTCCTGTCTTAATTTCTTAGCCTGGTTTTCGTCATGTCTTGTGATTGTCTTACTTTTGGACTTATCTTGGATATGTTCTGTTTCCTGTTTTATTGTGATAGTCTTGTTTTCTGTGCCGTCTTGTTAAGTTTAACTTCCTGTCTTAGTTTCCCAGACTCCCCTGTCACCTGCCTCTTGTTACCCCGTTACCCTTTGTTATTTTTTTTGTATTCAGGTTATTGCATTTTTTGGTTTTCTGCCAGTTTCCCTATTTTGGATTTTGCCTGTTGCTTTCAGGACACTTGTTAAATTCTACTTTTTTTTTTGGTTTTTAAGAAATGATCAAGCTCAACATCCTTTGCCTTCTCTCTCTGCATTTGGGTCCAACGCTTACAGTGCCTGATGGTATTTGGAGTCTATATGATCTCTTTACTGGGGCCATAATGTGAACTGCAGGCTGTCACATGACATGATGGCTATCCGCTCACCCGGCAGAAAGTGAAGCCATGTATGAGTATGGAGGGTTGGGGGCTTGCGTGTGCGAAGTAACAGGGCAGAAACCACGGCGATGGCGGTGTAGCATGCAATGTCATACCAGTAAATAATACTTACATAAATATCTGCACCATAAAATCCATCCTGGTAAACAACACTGCAGAGGATGCAAGCACAAACAGACAAACACAATAAAACAAAAACATCCATATTAGTGCATGTTGACATGCAGGCACTGGGCTAGCTACCCCCCACCCATAAAGACATGCTGCAGACTGCTCTCTAAGGGTAAGGAGGCTGGGAAGGTCCAAAACTGTCTCTCACTAGGTCAGTTCGATCAGCAGCATTACATTTATACTAAGGTGTGTATGTAAAAATGTATAAAATGATTTTTATAGCATAAGCTAATGTAAGCCACTGGAGAGAAATGATAGAAAGATAAATAAATATGTAGATTTATATAATATAATAAATATTTCCTTGCATGCATCGATTTCTATTTTAATGTCCTATTTTACTCATCTACAAAAACATATGGCTTTTATTTTTTAGGGCTTGGTTTTAATACTAACAAAGGGACGGAGGATATACAGTACAACTAACAAAGACAATTATCATTTGAACTGTGCAAGGAGACGAGAGGCGACTTAGAGAAAAAATAAAAATAAATTAGAAAGCTAATCCACACACAATATCAATATGATTATTAATGCAACATCTCAGTCAGATCAAACTGAGCCTCTGCTTTGGCAGCAGAAACGCTCTCACATTAGCTTTGACTTTTTATTTGCCTCACATATTAATAATAATTTGTTCCTCTTCAAACAAAAAAAGCAGACTTTTGATATTTGGAATTTCTTTGTAGCATTTTTACAGCTTCTTATTCTATGTCATTGTATTATTGACATTTCATGCATATAATGTGTGTTGTTGCAATAACCAAATTTCCATGCAGGTATCAGTATTTCATCTTATGTCATGATTTCTCATGATTTCAATTATAATAATTAATGTGCATCTTCCACTTGATCATGCTCATACAGTAACGCAGGATCCATTATGCAGAGCACAATAACCTAATATTATGTATATATTAACAATAATATCTGATATTACACACCACACAGCCTCTGTTTGTTGTTGTGTATATCTGGTTATTCACTTGTATTTATGTGTGGAAAGATGTGGAAATAAAAGTAGTCCAAACCGACATGCCCCCCCACCCCCCCTTCACTCGGACATCTTTCCATTAGTATATGTATAGGTCCTGTTTATGCGTGTTTGTGTGTGTGTGTGTGTGTGTGTATTTCAGGCCTGTGTGTAAGGTGTGTAATAACAAAGTGAAAAAATGTAATTTCCCTTTGTGGGATCAATAAAGTATCTCTTAATCTTAATGACTGTTAAGTGAATACTTCTGCTACTGTGTTTCAGGTCATTAAAGCAGGTAAGTAAGTCCACACTAGCTTTGTTTCCATCCACATATTTTTATCCAAATTAAGTGAAATCGAATCAAAAATGCCTTCTGGAAACAGTAAAATTTGATGGAATTTCATGAATATCGACTCAAAGGAACTACGTTCGGTCTCATCTGATTTTATCTTGATTGATATTTGGCTATGCGATAAACGCTGATGGAAACGTTATTTGCTGAATAAATAATGAGTTGCGATTAAGTTTGAGGTCATTTTATGGTTGCAACCCGCCACAAAACGAAGAAGAAGAAGAAGAAGAAGTTGTAGTTGATTTCCTCCCAGTATTTCCTCTCTGTCTGCACACATGGGGTGGGGGGTGGGGTGGGCATCAACAAAGACAGATGGAAGTGGACGGACGAGGAGACGAGAGACTTTCCAAATTTAATTTATCAGGAACTCGCGAAGGAAATGGGCGACAAAGGTTAGGACAAGCTGTGGGACGTCCTGCAGAGTCAATGGAAGACGCTCAGACAGAGAGACATGTCTCAAAAAAGAGTCTTGCAGCGGTGCCGGAGGGACAATAAAAGACAAGTTGCATCAGCGTCGTTTTCTTATTATAGCTCGATATGTCGCTATCAGCATGAGAACATGAGCTCTATTACAACTTGTCCCATCTTGATCACGTGTTGGTAGACGGGATCCATTTTGTCTAGAAAAACGTTGTCGTTGCTTGAATGTTGTGCGATTCAGTGCGAAAATGAATGGAAACACCTTAAAATATCAATGTCGATCAATTCGATGGACCAATTTGATGCAAAAACACATGTGACGTTATTACCACAGGTTTTTGGGCTTTAAAGCCGTTTGTTGGCATGAGTTTTTTTTACCAGCTTAGAGTCTTTAGACGAGTGATCTGATTCAACCCAGCCATTGCAGTTGTGTGGGGTGAAATAGTTAGCCCAGGTTAGCTTAGCTTTGTAACGTCTGTTAGAGCCACTTTTCCCACCTTTCAAACCCACACCTCCAGTTTATAATTTAAGATTATAAACCCAAACTGTGATAACGCTGATGACATCACTATGACATGATATGATATGACTAAAAAAAGAAAGCACTTAAAGGAAATATCCTTAAACACAAATGGTACCTCTCCTAACAGCTGGATATAAGGTTGCTGATACAAAGACATTTGATCATAATCTCATTACTGTAGTTTTTTTCTGCAGAATCCCTTGTCTGATGATATGAAATTCCTCGATGAATATGAGTCCTGAGATTAAAAACCTCCCTCCCTGTGTGTGTGTGGGTGTGTGTGAGCGCGAGAAGGAATTCCTCATCTAGCCTCCAATAAAACCAGCAGTGTGCTGCTGTCAGCTCTGCATTACGACGGGAGTTCCATTTAACAAGAAGAGCTCCTTAGAGGACCAAGCTTCCAATTTCACCAGCCGATAGACTGGTCTCACACCATTTGTGCTAACTCTGATAATCAATAATGTCTCAAATGTCATGGTGGCCCCGAGAGCCATTTCAGTCATTAAAATGTATTCTAGGGGCCTGCACCACATCTTATACACATATTGTCTTATTAATATTATATGCTGTAATGTCAGGCCCCCTTAAATAGATGAAGAAACAGTCAATGAACACACACACACACACAGAGCAAACTTAGTTGCCTAGCTGTGTCACAGGTTTTTATTTGGAGTCGGCTTGTCGCCACTCGAGACACTTTTAATAAAAATACATCACGGCCCGCATTAATAATTCACCATGCGACTGCCACCGGGGCAATTAAGCGGTGCAGCAGCATTAATGAAAGTACAATCTGTAGCACATATCTCTTTATCAAGAACCATGCCCGAATGTTCAACCAAACACCTATCTTCCTTATCCTATGTGACAGTGGGCGAAGCTCTTATTCATTCTTCCAACCGAAAGCCTTTAGAAAAGAGAAGCACCCACACATCTGCTACACAAGGAGGGTGTTTTGTATTGGGTTATTTCCATTTCATAATCTAATAAGTAATATACCGCATTTTCCCGCCTTGCAGATTTCCTTGAATTGTGTTTGCAGCTGCTGCCGTGGTCCAGATCAACGCCTGCTACTACTATTATTAGTATTATTAGTCATGCTGTAGTTCTATAATCTTTACTGTTACTATAATTGCGTCTTTTCATCATGTCATTCCATTACAGCCACTGCTATTATTATTATTAGTCATATTTCTATCTCTCTCTCCTCCATCAGGTTGCATAAGAAGGCCACCTATCTTGAGTCAGGGTCAGGGTCCTGCCTGTTAAAAGGAAGTTTTAACAGGCAGAAAATGCTTGCTCTTGGGGGGAATTGTTGGGTCTCTGTAAATTATAGAGTGTGGTCTAGACCTACTCTATCTGTAAAGTGTCCAGATTTGACACTATTAATAAAATCAATGTTAATACAAATTTAACACTCATCCATGTTGTCTTGATACATTCAGTGTGATACATTTACAAAGGACAATGTACATTTCCAATGGACTAATGACATCCGTCCAACCACAAGAGTCACATTAAATGCAGGGCTGTAGTACTCAAGTCCACTCAAGTCTGGACTAAAATCCATTTTTCTACAGTCTCAGAATTGCTGGTCTTTGGACTTGGTCTTGATGAGTCCTGGTCTTGGACTCAAACCTCTTTGGACTTGGTCTTGACTTGGTCTCGACTAGTCCAGGTTTTGGACTTGTCTTGGACTCAAACCTCTTTGGACTCGGTCTTGACTTGGTCTCGACTAGTCCTGGTCTTGGACTCGACAAAGGTGGTCTTGACTACAGCTCTGGTTAAATGGCTGATCAATCTTTTCCACTTAATTTCTTTTTGTAATCGGGGTTAAGCTACTGTCAGGTAAACGTCCCCCTCCCCTGTCCCGTCTTCAAGATATCCTGTAAGTTAAAGGCCGTTGAAGGCCCGAAACATAATCTTAAAGCTTTAGTGCAGAGTTTTCTGTCTTCCCCCCAGAAATTCTAAGTAGTAACAAAACTCCGTCCGTATGATACAAGCCTTCTGTGATCGCAACTTTCATATTTATTTTAAATGTAATGCTTGTATACGTGGGTGTTAGTAACACTCATAAATGAGACTTCGATGTAAGAGCTGATAACATGAAATCTGCGTTCCTCACAGTAATTCTAAAATAAATCGTATTTCACATCCATAGTTTGAGCGTTGAACGAGACTTTTTGAAAGAATGCTGTCCAGGTTTAGCTCCATCAACTGTTTATCATCATGAATCAACTTCATGACAGTGGTGGATGAAAACTCACTTTAAATTGCATTTTCTTTTACAATATTCTGGAAAGGATCCCTACATTGGATTAAAATGTAGCGATCAGGAGAAAAAAAAACTACTCCCATCTTTAAATAGAGTTCCAGCCAGCCTCCTTAGAGACCATTTGCTTACAGTCATAAAGAGCAAAATAAATAAAAAGAATAGAATAGAACTGAATAATGGCAAATCAGATCTGACTGCCCACAATATCAGCTTGGCTCGTCTCCAGGGCATTCAGCCATGGAGGGCCAGCCAGAGCTGCTGCTGGGGCTGCGAAGATGATTTTTTTTTTTCTGTTTTCTTTTCTTTTGTACCAACTGGGTAAACTCCAAAAGTGGTCACAAAGTGATGGACATCCCACCATACACACAGGCTCTCAGCACACACACAGTACAAGGCCAAATTGACAATCATTTCCCATGAGTTCGTGCAAAGGCACATGTCTTGGAGCATGCCTGTTGGTTGATTCATCAAGCTGTGGAAGCGGGGGGAGGGGGGGAGGGGGGGTATCGCTGTGAGGCGAAGCTGGCATGCACCGCTCCGCTGCCTCTCAGCACAAAGACTCAGGAGTTGTCATTGCATGAAGGAAACAGAAAAGGAGAGACCAAAGAGGAAGAAATGACAACAGGACAAGAGCAAGGAAGAATACTCACCCTCCGTAAGCTGGAATGTGGGGGGGTGGAGCCGCCGCCCTGAATGTGTTGTACACGGTCCGTCCTCGGCCTCTTAGGTGGGCTCCTCTGTACGCTGCTGCTGCACTGGCTGTTGGGTATGGAAAACCTGGTACTGGAGAGAGAGAGAGAGAGAGAGAGAGAGAGAGAGAACAGAAAATGATGCTTCAGAAAACCCCAAGAAAGAATGCACAATTACCTCTTCAGTAGTAATAAGTCCATGGTGTTGTTCACATTAACATTTGAATTCTGGAGAGAATGTACAAAGTGGTATTCCATTTTCAGGTGTGGAAAGAAATGTGAAGATAAAATGAATAAAGAGAGGATTGCAGTGGAGTGGAGCCATTGCACTGGTGTTGTTATTAATTTATCATTAATCTTAATTGGGTCGACTTACACAAAGCTTAATTTGAGAGCTGGGCTGAGTGAAGGTTGAGAAAGAGATCGAGGTGCCATATCCAACCCTAATTATACATCTCTTCAAAAAGGAGATCTAATAAAATGCTAATAGAAACAGTGAATCATTCATTGACCTGATGAAAAATGGAAGGTTTAAGCCAAGGGATAAGAGTTTCTCAAAGAGAGACAAGGAGAGGAGTGAGGCTGGTAATTGTTCCTATTCATCTTTTGTCGCCTTGATTTTCGGGCTGAGTGGCCTGGCTGCCCTTAAAGTCACAGGGATGACTCTTCCCAACGCTGCTCTGCTCTCCATATGGTCTACAGGAAAAGGACTGCTTGGCATATACAGATAGAGTACAACTAGGACTCATTGGGACTTGGTCCGGGTGAATACTCAGTTTTGATTGGCTGCAGGATGTGATGTAGGAAAGCTACAAACAAGTTACGGTTTACCGTGCTAAATAAATGTGCTACATTAAAAGAAAATTTGAATCTGTTATTTTTAACACAGAGTGGAGTCCTTCAGGGGCTCGGCCTCTGAACACTACAGGGTGGTGCTAACACACAAGCTGCAAGAAGTTAGTTATAATCAGGACTGTAGTCAAGACCACCTTAGTTGAGTCCAAGACCAGGACTAGTCGAGTCCAAGTCAAGACCAACTCCAAAAAGGTTAGAGCCCAAGACAAGACCGAGTCCAAAGAGGTTTGAGTCCGAGTCCAGACCGAGTCCAGGACAGAAAAAAAGTTTTATGCATGACAGCATCAAGACAATCATTTTGGGTTTCCCTTTCCCTTCCATATTATTATCAACATAATAAAGACACCTGGACTCGGTCAAGACCAAAAGCCATATTGGGCAAGACCAGTGGCCGAGACCGAGGCAAGTCCGAGTCCAAATACTAGCGAGTCCAAGACAAGTCCGAGACCATAGAGAAACGGTCTTGAGTCAGGACTCGAGTACTACAGCCCTGGTTTTTAAACTGATTTTGTTCCACAGTGATCATCTCTCATCCTGTTCGCTGTCTGCGTCGCTACTTCAGCAGTACACATGGCAGATCATTTGTTTGTGAAAGTCTTTATTATTTTGGGGACAGTGACATGCTAGCTAGCTTAACATTGGCTGACAAGGGTGGGGATGGTTGGAACACCATATAAGAAAATGCATGTTGGCTGTTTTTCTTGTTTGTCAAACGTCTTCCTGTAATTTTAAGTGGATTATGAGCTTCTTCTGACCCCCTGGCTGAAGGTTTCCATTTGTATGTGTAACATTCATAGGTATTATCAGAATATGTTCTTTAAGAAAGCTTTTTTTTAATGTTAGGATCCAAACCACTGACACTGTTCTTCATTTAGTTGTCAGTGATGAGTTCTTTTTGTTCTTAGTGAAGCACAGGAAGATGCTTTAGTGTTAACACATGCACAATAAACTTACATAGATGCATATTTTGTGGTGTAGTCTCAGTTTTTAGTTCTTCAATCTTACTGTTACAATTTACCCCAGGTTGTGTTACAACATACCCTGGTAGTGGGGTAGGTTGTAACAATGGCTCCTTGCATTTGACATCAAATAAAGAATTCTGTGATATAGTTGGAGAAGTTAATACATTGCTATTTGTAGTAGACAAATGGGGGTATTTGGTGTCAAAATTTGAGTGCCCTACCACAAACATTCTGCAAGTTATAGGAGTCAAAAACCATCCTGTCGAATTACTGTATATTTACTGAACCGTGCACTGTCAATGTTATTGACTTAAGTTAGTTTGGCTCATAGCTGTCTGAGTCAAAGGGTTCTATGAGCTGAGCGGACCATACTTGGACCAGGACCTGCCATGCCATACACCTAGTGTTGCATGGCATCATCTAACTTTGACATTACTCACGAGAGACCACTGTTCACATGCCGTCTGTTAGAAGAACCGGAAAATTGTTCCTGGTTGTGTATATTACCCATATTCAACTCCAAAATGTCTTTTTTTGGGACAGTTTACAGAGATATTTGCTGTGGTAATTTGGTGAGTCTCCAGCGCTGCCTTGTGATTCCTGATCTTCTGTGTGATGAAAACATCTGAACCAATTAGAATAGGTCCTGGCCTGTATACGGAACAGCTGACACCATAACCTATTAATAACATAATAGCACAAATTACTAATACAGAAGAAGCCTAAAAATCTCGTACAGTCCTCGCACACGTGCACATCCATGCAAAACACACACACACACACTAATGGCATTTTGGATACTGGAAAGGTGAAACAAAGGTAAATCAATACAAAGCCATTTTGTAATTAAAAGAACGTGGGGGTGAATTAGGCAAACGACTGTCTGGAGAAATTGAAACTATTGATTTTAATTTACAAAATATATTTCACACCTTTTAATGTCCTTGCAGAAATGGACTATCAGATTTTCTTCTCTTTTGTCCTTTGCTTTCCTTCACTCCCCCTCTCCTCTGCCACCCTCTTTTTATACGTCTCTCTCGCTCTTATCACGAAAATCCAGGCAAATTTTACCCTAATGGACATGGTAAATGACGGGGGGCAGTGTGTTGTTGCATTTGTGAGAGTCAGCATAGTTCTCCAGGTATAAACAGATTTCTCCCGGTTGCGTTGTGCTTGGAAGGAAAGCAGAGGAGAAAGAGGTGACGAAGGTTAAAAACGAAGGGGTGATGGCTGGGTGGGCGGGGGAGAGAAAATGAAGATGTCGAAGAAACTGAAGAACAAAATGGATGAGGAGGAGGAAGATAATGACAAAGGGGATGGTGACAGATGGAGAAGGGCATGTCCTCCTACCTGCATAGAATTCTGGGCTGTAGACAGCGCTGACCACTGGATTTAACTTCCAGCCTGAAAGAAAACAGACAGCAAGACAAAGAAAGGAGAGGGAGAGAAAGAGGCACAACAGGAAACAATGTTTTAGCAAGCTTAATTTATATAGGCATATATGATGGGATTTGGAACACAGTATGCTTACATCAAACCTTTGGACTTCACGAATCCCTGACATTTTTTATTGTCTCTAATACATATTACATTTATTTATATTTATATAGCTACTTTTTCAATCGCCTGTTTGCCTCTATTACAATTTCTGAAGGCAAAATGGAACATGTGTGGAACATTTTCCCTGGCAACTGTTAATATTGAGCATACTGTGTATGTAAGGCTAGGCAGCTCAACGCACTTGGTCAAAGGGATAGAAAAGCTGAAATTAAATTTAATATAGTGTACTTGGGTAGAGAAGGTAGTACATTCTCACAATGACAATGCCTCTGTTACATAGGTATAATGTTCACCATGTACAGGTTAACTTTAGCATGATAGCATGCTAAGGTTGCTAATTAGCACTAAAACAAAGTACAGCTGAAGATGATGGGAACAAGAATGAAAATGAATGGAACTTAAACACAAAGTGATTACAATTCATCCTATATGTCTGAACCAAATTGAATGGCAATCAATTCAATAGTTGAGACAATCGACATGTGAAGCTCATGGTGGCGCTAGAGGAAAAGTCAGCAATCACTGATCACTGAACACAAATCGATGGGGGAAAATGGATGCGTGTATACCAGTTCATGGCAATCCATCCAATAGTTGCTGAGATATTTCAGACGTATTGTCATCCCTAAAACCCCTTCACTCCCCAAAACTGCAATGATTTACACTCTTTTGTGAGGCCTGCCGTTGCCTGGGGAATGACCAGGCTTTCAAAACTCCATATCCCCAATTTGTAAGCTTTTGGTTATATATTGTGTGTGTAAGGTAAGGAAACTCTGATGACATCATAAGACAAATGCATTAGTAACCATACGACTGTCACACTCCTGACTGCACTGGAATAAAACCTTCCAAGAAGACACAATAAAAAAAGTCCAACCCCCTCCATCCACATCACTCCTGTCCTCCAGCAGCCCCACTGGCTCCCGCTCCAGTTCCGTGTCCAATTCAAAATGCTCCTGTATGCATTCAAGGCCACCCCCTCCCTCCCATTTTTGTCTGATCTCCTCCAGCGTCCCACTCCCTTAGGCTCCCTCAGATCTTCGTCCTCCACACACCTGTCTTTCCCTTCCTCCCGTCTCACCCCCATGGGGAGCAGAGCATTCAGCCAGTCTCCCCCTCCCCCCATTTCAGATACATCTGTTTAAAACTGCCTATTCCACTTAAATGTCCATTGCTCAGCCTTTTTCTGTTGTTCTTATTGTTGTATACTATTTTTTGCTGTTTTTTTAAATGTCTTATGTATCCCCTGTACAGTGTCCTTCAGTTCCGAGAAAGGCACCTTTAAATAAAATGTATTATTATTATCAATATTACAATCTGGGCTGCATAAAATGTACTCCCGTTATGTATTATCTAATGCAAATGATGAATGGAATTTGTAGAAGACAGTGTTGCCATGTGAAAGTCTTGATCGATGTTACAAAGGAAATACAAAGTGAAAAACTTGTTTAAACCAGCCAGCAATGGCTGGCTTATTATCATTATTATTATTAATAATAATAATAATAATAAATGCTAACTGCTTGTTTCCTTAGCTCCTTCCCCATCTTCTTCCCGCTGGCCCAAATCAGCATTTCTTTGGGCTCTAGTGATTGCAGTGGCGTATGATAATCAGCCATGAACTGCCTGATTGATTTTTCTCTCCTCTTCATTAATCAGTCTAACATAGCTGTCCACCTGACCCATGCTTGTCGCCTTGGGGCTATTTTTTCTATTGCTATTTATCTTAATTTGAGCACAGTAAGAGGATGTTGCCTTAAATGTGCACAACAAGAGAGCTTTTTGAAATACAGAAGACATCTGGGACAATACAGGCTGTATTTTTAATGTCAGTGATACAGGTTTCCAAAAGTTAGATGCAACAGGTTAAGTTTTCATTCATCGTACGAGCTCTTTGGGCAAGACACTGAACCCAGAGTTTCCCCCGATGCTGCGCCATCGAAGTGTGAATGTGTGTGAGTGTTTATCTGATGAGCAGGTGGCACCTTGTACGGCAGCCTCGGCCACAGTGTATGAATGTGTGTGAATGGTGAATGTATCCTGTATGATGTAAAAGCGCTTTGAGTAGTCGTTAAGACTAGAAAAGCGCTATATAATATACAGTCCACTCTTAGTTTTAACTATCCTGTTGTCCTTGGGTCAAATTTGACACCTTTAAAAAATGTCTTTATCCGAAATATGGGTTTATTTTTAACCAAATTACCACAAAAAATGGATTAGATTCCATACAACGCTCTTTGCAAATCCAATTGATTCCTTTCATTCCTCTGAGCTTAACTATTAGTCAAAATAATTCATAATTTCTGCTGTTTTATCTCTATATTAGGTATAATTGTTTATAAATGAGGGTTATTGACCATGAATTCCAAAAAGTAGTGTAAAACTAGTAAGGTTGTGTAAGTGAAAACAAAAACAAAAAGTCTGAAAAAGGGACAAAAATATTAAATTTTTGTCCCTTTTTTGATCCGGGAGGTCAACACAAGGGTTGTCCCCTTGGTTTCTTACACAGGTTAGCACTTTATTTTTTTAAATATCTTTATTCATAGTGCTGCTTTCCTTGCTTTTATCATAGACACTGTAGGTGATTAGAGGGGTGGTTAAGAGGAGATGCATACCCCTTTGTAGTAATTGGACCAAAATGCATGCCCCTTGTTAACCTGCCACCCCCCTCCCTAGTAACTAGTAGAGAGAGTACAGGGGCAGAATGTGTTAGTCTAGTCTGCCTGACTCATTGATCTCTTATCTGATTGATAAATCCATGGCGCTGCAATTGGTGCTGAAGTAGCAGATTTTTAATTTCTGAGTTTCATCTTGGATCCATAATATTCTCTTAACTATATAGCTAGAGTTCTGGGCGGAGGGGGCTACTGCTTACCCCCTTTATTTTATTCTAAATGATGTGCATTCTACCAGCCGTTTTAATGTGATGTCATATTGTGTTATTATTGTGTTTGACTCATGGTTTTTGTGTTGTTTTGCTACCTTGCTGCAAAAAGAATGTCCTCTTGTAGGAAAATAAAGGATCTGAAATGTGATTCCAGGAGCTGGAACTAGGCTATAAATAGTAAAACTTATATTGGATGAAAACAATGTTTTCATTAACCCTACTTCATGACTACAAAGAAGATATATGCTGAAGTGACAAAAGTAAAATATGTAGCCTGTTCATATATTATTTAGGTTCATGTGACATTCCTGCTTTAATTTGGCTTAAACATATCTTGTTAATCTAAAGTTAAAAAAAATTAATTGGCTGAATTAACAATCATTGTGTTACTGTAACAAAAAGTAATTAAATTAAATGACCTTAATATTTTTGTTTATAACTAACCTAATAAAAATACGTGGAACTGGATCCTGTTGACATAATAAATTCAACTAAAGTTATTGTTTCAATTTTTTGAGTGCAGTTAATGAAAACCCAGACTGTAACATGGAGAAACCTTTGTGTGATTCCACTGATGGAACATGCACTTTACACTGTACGGCTTGAAATCAGCAATCGGAAGCTTTCATGTGTAATACATCCATGTCTGCTGTGCATATGGCAAACAGATCTCCAAAAGTCTTAATTGATTACAGATATATAAAAAAACATGCCCCCCATTATGATTTCTTAGTAATGACAACAACACTGTCAGAGCCCTCGCATGACGCAAGCCTTCTGTTATCGCGCACCACCCCCACCTCAACGCCACACAGTTGCAAACATGGATCAAAAAAACATGATGAACTCTTCAGACAACGTTATTATCTTGCCATTTTTATGTCTTCTTTCGTCTCCAGAGCTGCTGTTGTCCTTTCTCAGCGGTGACGCATCAGTTGGTCACCGGGTGACTTCATTTTGTAATCATAACCATACTGACAAATATAGAGAGTTGTGTGGAGCTCATAGTCTTAACCCTCATGTTGTCCTTGGGTCAAATTGACCCGTTTTCAGGTAATTTATTTAGTTTTGTCACAAAAAATGGGCCGTCAAAATAATAATAATAATGTCACCCTTAAAAAATATCAAAATACTTTGGAAAAAAACACCAAAAACATAAAAAAAACACCTACCACAGTGAAAAAGTGACAAAAATGTCGGAAAAAGTGATAATAATGTTGAAAAACGTATTATCATGGTTGACGGGAAGACAACACGAGGGTTAAATAGCTTTGTAGCAACTCATTTTAATCAAATAGTTGCGCACTATAGCTTTAAATCAGTATTTAGCTTTGCCTTGAAAGTGGAAAGGATTTTATCAGCTTTGTACATCTGAACACTGCAAATCTCTGCAAATCACCCCCAATTTGTCTTAACACAACAGTTAAAGCTCTGTCAAGTAGCATGGGCACCGTGGCTCCGTCTGGAGCTTGGATGATTGTGATTGGTTTAAAAAAATGCCAATAAACCATACATTGATTTAATGTTATAACACAATAAAACATGGAAAATAATAGTGGATTGAATACTTTTTATAGACGCTGTAAATGTTGACTCTGCCTTACCATTTGCATATGGGTTGACAGTCTTCTTATTTGTCATTACTCGGGCTGTTGCATTGTTGACCTACAGCAGATAAAGAGAGGTCCATGTGTTACGATACTTATACGTTAGTAGTAGGCGCTCCACTTGTTAGAGTAAATCTGCATGCATAGTTGTCTAATGTCAACAAAAAAAGCAGTACACTGTATCATGGCAAACACCCATGTCATTTGTGTGTTTTCGGAATCGCATTCAGAAACACTTAAAACACATCCAAAACAAATCGTCTTTCTCATTTGCATGTTTTCTATCTTATGACGTTTTCTGGCATGCTCTCCCCAATTATATTGACATTTCAGTAACATACAGACAAAAGTAAAGAAACAACAGATGCACTTGGCAAAATGATGTTTTGTAAATGTGTAGATGCATGCGGTGGCGGGGGAAAGAAGGAGAAAAACGGACAAAGGAAATGTCATTGGGGGAAGGGGAGAAGACAATATGTTGGGCGCATTATGCAACATCCAGTCAACCTTAAAACGTGAGAAGAACTGTTGTGACAAAAGCAACACAAAGCATTCACACTCAGACAACAGTCTCTCTAATTCATTGCAAGAAAAATTATTAAGATAAAAAAAACAACCAAAGAAAATAGATGTACTCAAAGAAACCAATCAAGTCAACCAATCAACCAATCAAACCATTCCAAATTCAAACAACAGCTAACAGGATCAAAATAAAACAGGGGTGCATTGTCTTCCAAAATAAAAGAAATTAATAATAATGGGTTTCCAACAATCTCAGATAGATGTGCAAACAAATTCAAATCTCAGTCAGTATCGCTCGCACACGCAGCTTCAGGAGAACACTTAGTGAATGGGCACGCACGCCGACACGCAAGAAAATATGTATGTCAATATACAGCATCAACTCAACCACAATTCAAAAAGAAATGTCACGTGAGTTTTAGCGTTGCAAACGTTCCAAAGAGAGAGGAAGAGAGAGAGGAAATGCTGGCAGAATGGCTTGTTCGCCCACACTTACCATTCCGAAAACTTGTTTGTGTACTGTTACCGTTGTAACTGTGTTGGATGGGGCCCTAAACAAGCTACCGTTGGAAAAATGGTAGGGGAGGAGGGGATGAGAAAGGAATAAGCAGCATCTTACTCAGGTGGCCAAGAAAACTTTGCAATCATTCCTCTGCACAAATGCTCTCTTTCAGCTCTCTCTCTATACAAGCAGTTAGCTGCTTTCTTAAAGCATAACTCCGACCATTTTGTCTGGACAAGCGGTCGTCATCCATCATACTGATTGATTAGGCCAAAAACATCTCATTTGCTTCTCTACAGAGATAACTACACATTGCCTCAACTCTCAAATAGAGTCCGATAGAACCACTCTGAAGGCACCTCAAACACAGATTCATCGATTTTTAATGCAACACAAATATGTGTGAATGAATGTCATCTAAAATTCAGTTCATTTAATGATGTTTTGAAGTCACCTTGGCCATTGATTTCGCAATTACTTTTCACAGACACACTACTTCACTGGGACACAGATTAGTGTCCTGTTGTTGTCAGATCATGCTATCAATTCAGTAGGAATGATTTAAGATAAACTATAAGAATAAAAAGTTGTGTAGTGTATTGCAGAGAGCAGGTGTATGGGGGCTGAGAGGAGTTGACCTTTTATGTGGGTGTACTTAAAGTGTAACTTTGGTCTTTTGCAAACTTTTTCTATGTTTTTGTGTCTACGTGACTGATGGGAACAACAATCGAGATCACTGCAGTCTGCAGTGGCAAAACAAGCTGCAATGTAATGTTAATGGGCAATTGTGCACCTTCAATTTACATCCCCTAAAAGTGCTTTTTAGCCACTGACAGGCTCAGATTAATATTCTAAGTGGATTACAACATTATTGCCTTTTTCTTTAAAGACTAAGGTCCCTTTTGTTTAACATGAAACAGCCAACAAATTGCTTACACCAAACCCACCAGAGTCATCTTTAATAAACAGTATTTTAGTTTTTTTAAATCGTAGAACACACATTCAGAGTCGACAAAAACAAAAAAAAGCTATCAAACACCATCTTGGTTTGTCACTGTTCCACCAATCACAACTCTGGTTTGGTTGAAATAAACTCTTAATTCATCCATTTACATGTGGAGATATGCTGCTCTATACACACTAAAAGTAGTGATTATTTACATGGAGTCTGGTGGAGCTATGCTGGCTCTATACACACCAAATGTAGTGATTATTTACATGGAGTCTGGTGGAGATACGCTGCTCTATACACGCTAAAAGTAGTGATTATTTATACGGAGTCTGGTGGAGATATGCTGGCTCTATACACACCAAATGTAGTGATTATTTACATGGAGTCTGGTGGAGATATGTTGCTCTATACACACTAAAAGTAGTGATTATTTACATAGATTCTGGTGGAGATACGCTGCTCTATACACGCTAAAAGTAGTGATTATTTATACAGAGTCTGGTGGAGATATGCTGCTCTATATACACTAAAAGTAGTGATTATTTACATGGAGTCTGGTGAGTTTGGCGATGGCACTTTCGCGGCTGTTTCTGTTTAAACAAAAAGGATATTACTCTTTAACAAAATTATCTATCCATAGGGATCCTTTCCATAATGTTGTCTGATACTTAGAAAAATAATCTGAGTCTGTCAGTGGCAACAACAGACATTGACGGTAAACATTTGCCCTGTAGGATTACATTGCAGCCTGGTTGACAGTTACAGCGTTCTTAGTCAATACTGGACCAATTCCAAACATGTTTGTTCACATTAGTCACTTAGACACCAATGCAAGGGACAATGGGGATCAGGTTAAAAAAACTAAAGAAAATTACCCTTAAAATGTTTAGCTTTGAGCTAGCTAAATAAGTCAAGACTCCATTGAGTCATTAGCCTAGATTGTTAGATTACATAAAATTATCAAACCATCCAGAAGAACATTTTTTTTCTAAAACATTCCTAATTTGGCAGCCATCAACAATCTAGAAAAAGACGGCTGGAAGGCTTCTCCCTGTTTCACTTCCAAATACAGGATCTTGCAATGGGGCTTTGAGGGAATACCTAGAGCTGATAGTTTGGTCAGGTTATGAACATGCAGTCTGGATACATTACATTGATAATGACATCTGACTGGAATCTCAATATGCAAATCAGGTGGGCAGAGGTGTCAACAAACTTGGTGAGAGCAGGTCAAAGTAAGGCCGAGTTCAGCCCTGCATGAAGAAACTCAACCTCCACATTTACTTGAATGAGGCCAATTCACAGGGCTCCTGCAAAATAACGCAAGGTTGTCCCATCCACTAGAAGCAAGCATAGTATTTGTACTGTCTACGTTGTGGTCGTAGTAATGAAAGATACAATAATTGCCACCAGAATAGGTCTCCACAGAGTCCTTGTATGGGCTTACATGGCCAACATGAAGCTGCAGTGTTCTTCAAGTGTCTAGAGGTCTGGAACAGGTACTGATGTGGAGCCTGTAAAGTCTCTTGAGATTTGGGCTAACTTGGAAATGGGAGGATCAAAGATTTGGAAACTGCGTGAAACTGAATTAATCTGTCTTCAATCCAGCTACAATCCAGTCTATTAAAGCATGTTAGACTATTTTCAATTTAAGAGATGCTGAGGTTGGATAGCAATACTTTGGATTCCCTATGTCTGGGAATATCCTGGCATGTACCAACAGTGTACAGGACTTTAGGCTCTAATGGTAGATGTGGTATCAGCCTATGAGCAGTTGGGTGTAGGATATATTACCCTATCTCTTGAAGGGACTGCTGGTTGGATTAATGATGCTCTTCGAGATTACTGCTTCCCAATGACACAGCACATTAGCCACACAATGCTGGAAGGTGTGGTAGAAACTGTGACTGCAATTTATTTGCTAAATAAATAGGAATGGAGTCACTACGTCAACTGAAGAAGTTTGAATAGCTCATGCTCTTGTTAACATGTGAATTTAAAATGGAACACAAGGCCAAGTGATGGATTGATGCTCCATCTGCAGTGTAGACAATGTACTGGACTGTCATGGTAAAAAGTGAGCTGAGCCTGAAGGAAAAGCTCTATTTACCAGTCATTCTAGAAACCTCAACGATGGTCATAAGCTTTTGGTAATGACCCACAAAAACATGTTTTCTTTTGCATGTTAGAAATACAGGGAGAAAATCAGATCAAAAGGAGCTTATTGGGGTTCTGATGTCAATTCCTCTAGACCTTCTTTCATTTCTGTGTAGGTACTCTGGGAAAGTCCACTGGGAGGAGACCCTAAGGAAGACCCAGAACACGCTGGACGGATAACATATCCCATCTGGATCCCATAGCAAGAGCCAGAGGACGTGGCATCTGGGCCTCTGTATAAGCGATGGAAAGTGGATGGATAAATGGAGGAGACTTGCTGTGGTGCCAGGGTATTATAGCCTTTGTCAGGGTACAACAATAGAAATAATTTATTTTATATCTGTACATGTAACAGGTGTAGACTTTGCCTGGTATGACGGATTAGCAATGAAAGATTCCAACTGCAATTTGATAAATGGAAAGGAGTTATGCTTCAAGGCTAGTGTTGCCTAGTTGTTGTTCCTCTGAGTGGACACAAGACATTGAAATGGCACTTAAGTGTTGTCATGCTACTGTACTGAATTAGGTTTGTTGTGAACCTTGCACTTTGCTCTCCAAGTGTCTCATTCCTAATTACTTCCTCTGTCAACGGATAAGCAAGATGTGAGTACTTTTTGGGGGAAAGCTCCTTCCTTTGTTAGATATATATAAGAATATATTTGCTTTAGAGCATTTATGACCAAACTCCAAAGCAATCTTTCACAAATGTGTTCATCTATAATGCTGGGTACTGTGGATTTTTACTTTTAAACCTTTTGCCAAATGATTTGACAGTATAAAAATCAAGTAAAACAGGAAAAGGGAACAAAAAAAATTCAACAACCAAAAAATAAAACAAGCAATGTCTTTCAAATACAATCATGTTGTACTAGGAATATGTGGACATTTATGTGTGTTTGGGTTACTGAAACAGCACAAGGAAAGGGAATTTATGAGGTTTGATGTCATGGGAAAGATGTCAGGGTGGGATGTGGCAGTAGACTGTCAAACGCTCACACACACACAACTACACAAGGACGCACATACCACACAGAGGAAAAGGAGGACAGGGAGAAGGAAGAAGTATTTGAGAACATGCACCTCTATTTTACGGCCTTCTACCACGGTGCCGTGTAATTTCTCTCTGGCCCTGTCGGCGTCCACGCTATGCTCGAACGTTACGAAACCAAAACCCTGCATGCAGGACGGAAAGAGGCAAGAACAACATGCACATTATTTTTGGACATATCATACTTAACATTACAGTGAACAACTGATTGTGTGAATAGGATCACATTAGAATTTTCTGCTTCTATTTCAGTATGCTGTAATAACCAATATCCTAAATTATTACACAAGTCTGGAACAGTTACTTCCTTTAGATTTCACAGTAACACTACTCTATATGATTTTTACAGGAGAATGCTGTAAAGTTACAGAACAATCTTGTCGACATGACAAAATCACAGTCAAAGCATTACTGTAAAAAAAAATAAAAAATCACAATATAGCCACTATAGTACTGTAAATAATAAAGTTTTTACTTTTTTATATTATGTTGTGTTTAATTGTTTTGTATTTTACAGTGAATACATAAAATACCATAACTGGAAGTACCTTTACTGTAAAAAGAATTCACAGTAACTTGCAGGACAATTGTTGCCAGTAAGTTACTGTAAATTTTACAGTGTAATTCATTAATGAGAGGATACTGACACTTTGCAAAGCCCTGCCCCCCTTAGGTACTGTTACTGTACTTATCAAGCTTTCCTTTCTAGTATTGCACAAATTTAGGGCTGTGTAGACGAAATGGACTAGTACTACTACACCCACACTGTTGGGTTTACACTGCACTGGGTGCCTGCACATTTCTGACAGATATAGACTAAATCAGGCTACTCATTTTTAGTCAGTGACCATTAATATAATTTACATTTCAAGTTGTTTGGAAACTGTCTTTGGCTGACTCCTTTTGAAATGGGAACCCCGCTAATGGGTATTCAATATGCACTGTGGGCCACATACATGACAGCATGCGAACAACTGAGGCTAAAGCTGCATGTTCCCAGCAAAACAAGTTTAGCTGGGATTTTTGGAGTGTACTTTTTCAGCATCAGGACAAAGAAAAGTTAGCCTGTATGCTGATGACATAATCCAGGACCAGCTCCCATGCAGTGATGTTTCAGTCCTGAATGGGGGTTTAACTAACATGACCTGTAAGCATACAAAATAATATAGGTAGCCAATCATGTGCTCTTTGGCCTTGGAGGTAATGCTAACATTGCATTGCATACTGCAGATAGTATGTTATGTTAGAACAGTCAAACACCCTATTTGAGCCTTTCCTTACATTTTTGCTCTTATGTTTTCTGGTGATGTCCAAATGAAGCTTTATCACCCGCTAATTGTATATGTTGACCCCCCTAGATGGTGTTCTTGGTTTAAAGAAAAAATGAATGATAATTCAGTGTGCTTGCAACCATTTGTTGAACAGAGTGCGCCATATAGTGGGATCAGAATATACGGAAAATTGTTAATGAAGTTTCATAAAGCCTCAACTGGCCATCACTGATATTTTCTGGTTTTGAAAGGTGAATAAAATATAATATATTCTGTATATGTCTTACCAGAGCCCCACTGCTTTTTTATATTCACAAATGCAAAGCTTGACAGGCCTGTTGCCCCTTGTTTGGTTGCTAAGCAATGATTGGACAATTGCTGTTGGGGGGAAGGGTTTAGTGAATGGTTAGTTATTGGAAATTAAGCCTCCCACTCTTTTTCACATTCAGTGGCTACAATGTCCCAGTAAATATAAGGCTGCAGGGTTAATAAAGGCCTGGTTTTAAAGCAGAGGTTCATGACAATTGCATGAAATGTACAGTAGTAGACATAAATCATCATCTGCAATATTCCCATATTGTAAGGTGTTACGGCAAATAGATTCCTTTGATGAAGTCATAAAAGAGTTAATTAAATCTACCAAAAGAATGAAGGGAAAATTAACTTCTTTATTGCATGGCATCAGCAATAAGAAAAAAAAAAAGACTTGATAACCAAAAGCAAAGCACATTAGCCAAACTAAGAGCACAAAAACTAATAAGCAAATAATCATATTTTAAAAATCTCAAAGGAACTTAAGGCCTTTAAGGCACTTCATATTTAATAGACAATGGTCAAGCTCAGTATAAAAGAAGGAAGGCATTTTAATAGTCCAGTATTGATCAGCGATATTTCTTTGGTTTGCTAATGAAATGAGAAAAGATACTTGTTGAACTTTGAAAATCAATCTACAACATTTTCATTAATATCATATTTTCCATCATTAATGTAGTTTATCATGAATTATATCATTGACCACACATATCTTTTAGCTTAGCAGTTTCTTTTAGAGCCTTTTCTCTTTAAGCGTTCTTGTCTGTACTTGTGTACTCATGGACTTGTGAATGTCATTGTTGTGTATGCAGTCCCAGTTCCAAATCCATATTTAGCCATATATGGTCCAGATGCCCTAAAGTGTTCTTGCTCGGCCCAGTTAACGGAAGAAGCTTTGAGACATGGCTTGAGTAAACTGTGGGAGGACAGATATCCTGGTTGCTATTGTTTTTAGGGTTAGGGTTGTGTTCCCAGATTAAGTTTCAATTTCTTTCAGTTAAGAAATCAACCATTTAGATTTCAAAGTCTATAAAGGCCTAGTTGAACACTTGTGCCAATGTTTTCAGAGAAGTGAGGGCAAGGCTGGTTGGTTATCTCAGGAGCTGGCCTTCTAGTTAAAGTGTGGTGTACGATATCAACTAAGGTTTGAATGGAAATATTATGTTGTGTTAGTTATGTTGGAAATAAAATCACCCGGGGATGTCAGCGAGAATGCTGTAGAGCACCTGTGTGCTGACTGATTTTACTGGACTACAAAAGTCTGAAACAGTTACTACTAAAAAGAATTTAGAGACACACTTAGAAAAAAACAGAAACACTACGTACCTTGGAACCACGCTCGTTGAAGATGATTTCCACATCTAAGATTTTGCCAAATTGCTGTAAAGACAAGCAAAAGAGAAACATCTCAGTGACTGATTTTTCTTCTTGTCATCAATTCAACAGACAATTACAAACCCAAACATTTTTTACTTCTTGTTTTTGCTGATCCAAATGCCTTGTAAAACATCAACCTGTGGTAGTACACCTCAGAACGTGTACTTACGCCGAACATTTGCCTGAGGTCTGGGTCTCTGAACCTGAAGGGGATGTTTGAGACATGAAGTCTCTTGGGCTGGGCCTTGCTGTCTGTGCTTTCAGGTATAGTCTGTGTTGGTGGCTGAATGTCCGTCTGGGCTGCATCGTCTGTCTGCTGGAAAACAGAAGAAAAGGACACTGAAACAAAAGAAAGCTGTACTTCCTGAATACAGTTTTACAAGATCATTGGCAATCTGTAACATATAACTATATAAGTTTGCTTGACATGAAGATATCTGTAATTATTTAAAATATTTGTAGAACTTCAGTCATGTACTAAGAGTGTGTTCATTTGTACTGGGAACTCGGACAAAATCCAACATGGCTGCTCCCTGCATCAAGAGCAGTGACAGCTGTAGTAACCATAGACAGTTAAAGAAATGGACCAACAGATCCCGCTGTTCTGGACGGAGACCAGTGAAGTCTATTAGAAGCTCTTTCCCGGCGATGCTGAGCGTTACTGCCCAGCCTCCAACTGAGCTTGAAGACGTAGATGTGACGTGAGCAACCTGTCTGAAAGTTGTAAGTCTTCTGGTAGCTGTGCAAGAGAAATCTCAATCATTCCCAGTCAGCAGAGACGGAGAGGGTAGGTATATGTTAGGAGATAACAGGCTAATTACTGCTAACTAACATGCTAGTTAACATTAGTAATTAAACCTAAACAGCTGATATAAGTCGAAACTGTCTGCGAGCTTCTCCTGGCTATACGGTGATATGTTGACTATGCGACGGTAAGTCGCGTGGTTATGACGCAATCGTTAGCCTATTTTTATAAAAACGTCTCCTACGGAGCCGTAACGTGAGCTACAAGGTAACAGAGCCTTTTATACATTGTCGTGTTTCTTTAGAGATGAACAACGGACAAATAGAGTCTTCAAACGCTTCAGATGTAAAGTTATTCACTGTCAATGGCAGTCAATGGGATGCTAACGGCGGGTGATGGCTTTGTAGCATTAAAAGGGCGCCATGGGAGCTACGCTTAGAGAGGAGAGGCTTACCCTCTTGGTAGTAACATACAGTTATTAGTACTTCTGTCTTATATGTGTCTCCCTAAAGCGCTGTCCATATTCTATCTGTGGACATGTTTGTATCCACTAATAACAATGGTAACAGGTGGTGTATACCACAAGAAAGTACTCCGATTCCATTATTTTTTCTTTTACCTTGCTGTCAGCGAGAATGTGTCCCATTGTGTAGATTGACATTTGCTGCCTGTGATCACCTTTACCTGCATTTTATCAAATATCTGATGAGTTTTAGGATCTAAAGTACAGCTTAAAGGACTGACAGAGTTGGAAGAAAATGAGAGACTTTCTTTTACAGCAGTCCGGCAAATTAGATCAGTTCTTCCGTACAGTGCTGGGATCGGCATTTCATGTAACTGACAGCGACTGGTCAGAAGGCATTGGTAGTTTAGGTTTATCATCTGTTTATACAATTTCTTTTTTTTCATATAAATCAGCCTTCATACCCAACAAAGTAAAAACCACATGGTTTAGTGACGAATGCATATAATGTTATGAACTTGTGCTGATAAGTAAGCATCTGAGCTCACACAACAACAACAGCAACACAAAGTCAACTTGCTGAGCTGAATTCATTTTTCTAATGAATACATTGTCTCTATGGTGCATCTTACACATTTTACCCCAGTGTCTCTATGTCAGATATCATTGCTGTTTTTCTAGCATTAAAAGAACCTGTATGATAATTGTGCATTTGTCTGTCAAGTGCTAATTAGCGTTAGCTGAAATGAGGTCAGAGAGATAATGGAGTTTTATGTAATTTAAGGTTATGGCATTTTTAAAATATTTCAAGGCATTAAAATCCAGAATAGAATTTAAAATCCTTCTTCTCACCTACAAAGTTCTTCATGGTCAGGCACCATCATATCTTAATGAGCTCATAGTACCTTACTACCCCACCAGAGCACTGCGCTCCCAGAATGCAGGGCTACTGGTGATTCCTAGAGTCTCTAAAAGTAGAACGGGAGCCAGAGCGTTCAGTTATCAGGCTCCTCTCCTGTGGAACCAGGTTCCAGTTTGGGTTCAGGAGGCAGACACCGTCTCCACATTTAAGAGAAGACTTAAGACTTTCCTCTTTGAGAGAGCTTATAGTTAGGGCTGGCTCAGGTGAGTCCTGAACCATCCCTTAGTTACGCTGCTATAGGCCTAGAATGCAGGGGGACTTCCCTGATACACTGATCACCTCTCTCCTCCTCTTTCTCTCCATCTGTATGCAACCTCATTCCATTAATGCATGTTACTAACTCGACTTCTTCCCTTTCCCGTAGTCTTGTGCTCTCTCCCCCCTCCCCTCTCTCCTCCTATCTCTTCCTGCAGGTGGTTCTGGCTCTGGATCTGTGAAGTCTGGATCTGTGGTTGGAGTCACCTGCTTCCGCCATGTTCCTGCTCAACACCCTCTGCTGCAATTCTCTCTCTCTCTCTCTCTCTCTCTCTCTCTCTCACCGGTTGAGGCAGATGACCCCCCCCCCCACCCTGATCCAAGGTTCTGCTCGAGGTTTCTGCCTCTTAAAGGAAGTGTTTCCTTGCCTCTGTGGCCTAGTGCTTGCTCTTGGTGGGAACTGTTGGGTTTCTGTAAATAACATCCCAGAGTACGGTCTAGACCTGCTTTTTTATGAAAAGCGCAATGAGATCACGGTTATTGTGATTTAGCGCTATATAAATAAAATTGATTTTAATTGAATTAAAGTTAGTCAGACAAAGTTAAAAGTTAATCCTTTAATTGTTCAAAACAGAAACTTAACTTGTAACTTATTCCCTGTTACATAATGTTCTTTTTCAGTCAGTTTATAGGTTATTTTTAGTCGTCAACAGAAAACCTCAGATTGGACAGATAGTCTAGCTATCTGTCTGGATTTACCCTGCAGAGATCTGAGGACCAGGTAACCATAGTCCTTAGGAATCCACCGGATGTTAGAACCCCTACACAAAGACAGAGGAAGGGGACGCACATCAGAAAAGGACATATGTCGGAATGTCCGGCGGCAACAAAGCAATTCCAGAAGTGGATGAGTGAATGTGTGACCTAGTCAGCACTGATATGTGGATTTTCGAGATGATTGATCGATTCACAAATGCAGGGAGTAATTCAGATGTCTCCCTCGTTTTCGGCCAATCACACAATAAATCGCAAAACTGCACTGGTTGATGCAGCATACTTTAACAATGGCACACAGTATAGCTTGGTTCCAAAAGATTGTCACATCATGAGTACACCTACCCACAGACAACAAAAAGAATTAAACTTCAATACTCCACACAATGGTAGCTGTGTTGTAATTCGGATTAAACTACAACACAGCTAGTTCAATCAGAATTAACCCTCATGTTGTCCTTGGGTCAAATTGACCTGTTTTCCTATATCAATGTTCTTTTTAATTCCCCCAAATAACATGATTGATTCCACACAACGCTCTTTGGCAAGTACAAATCTCTACTTTCATTAATTTTGGGGCGTGATATTCAATTTTATAGCATTTGAAAACAAATTGAAGTGTTTTTGAAATAGTATTGAGTAAAAGTTGACATATTCCAGTCTGTGATTATCCATCAACATCCATTCCTTTATTTTTAGTTAAAAAAAAAATCCTAATTTCTGCTTTTGTAACTCAAACATTAGGTATAATTTCCTATAAATGAGGTTTATTAACCATAAATTCCAAAAATAACTGTAAAACTGTTAATAAGTTAGTGCTACGTGGTATTGAAAACGTCATAAAAAGTGACAAACATTGAAAAAAAGCATCAAAAGTGTTGAAAAAAGGCACAAAAACATAAGAAAAAGTTAAAAACATCGATAAAATACATCAACAAAAGTCTTCATTTTCAAGGATTAAGAGAGTTTAATCAAAAAGGAATGCATTTCTATGCATTTCATTACTAGCTGCAGCGACACTGGTATTGTTTTGACCTTGTTTCATGACCTTGACCTTTGACCTTGTTCGTGTGCATCTCATCATAGCAGTGTGTTCCTGGAGACAGCTACTGAAGGGAACTACCAGAGAGGTGGATTTCAGTACTCTGCCAGGTTTTTCTATGTCTGTCTGCCTGTCTGTCTCGCTGTCTGCAGACTTTGTCACTGTAACAGCATCACAACCATGCAAGATGCAGTCACGGAACTAAACAGAGCAGTAGTTGACGTCAAAATGGAGGCTGGGTTTGATGGAGATGATCTGAGCAGAAAATAACAAGAGACCCGGGTCACCCTCTTCATGGTAATCTGACTGGCAGGGTTATAGAGCGTAGTGGTAGGCTTAGACCTCCTGTGACACAAACTGAGCGGTATGCACTTTTTTCTGTACCTCAGGCTATTAGACAGCACAACAAGCACTTCAAACGTACATTTTTTTTAAATTGTATTTATGTATAATATTGTAGTGTATTTGTGGTATTGTATTTATTCTCTAGTTTTTATGGGTGTGAGTACTGTAATTTCCATTTTTATGGATGAAATAAACTTGATTTCATCTGAGCACAGGTGCCGAAAGTCCGGAGATAGCAAAGTAGGCCTTGGTTAACCCTTGTGTTGTCTTCCCGTCAAAACACTTTTAGTGACTCTTTTTATCAATGTTTTTAACTTTTTCTTACGTTTTTGTCCCTTTTTGTCAACACTTTTGATGTTTTTTTTCAATGTTTGTCACTTTTTTTGACATTTAACTCTACGTAACGCTAACTTATTAACTTTAGTTTTACAGTTATTTTGGGAATTTATGGTCATTAAACCTCATTTTTAGGAAATTATACCTAATGTTTGAGTTAGAAAAGCAGAAATTAGGAATTATTTCGACTATAATTAAAGGAATGGATGTTGATGGATAATCACAGACTGGAATATGTTAACTTTTACTCAATACTATTTCAAAAGCACTTTTCAAATGCTATAAAATTGAATAAGACACCTCAAAATAAATGAAAGTAGAGATTTGTACTTGCCAAAGAGCGTTGTGTGGAATCAATCATGTTATTTTTATTTTATATTATATATTATATTTCATGTTATTTTCGGTAATTAAAAAGAACATTGATATAGGAAAACGGGTCAATTTGACCCAAGGACAACATGAGGGTTAAATGTGTTAGATGGTTAATGTTGTTATTTTGTTAAGTTGCTAGTCCATGTGTGTATTTAAGCCCCTTGTGTGTCTTAATTCTTTTCATCATTGCCTTTTTGCCAGATTAGTTCTCACATTAATAACTCATATTATTGTCTCAGCTATGGTCATGAGCTTTCGGTAATGTCCGAAAGAAAGACATTGTGGGTATTATCGTTTCCTCCAGTGTTGGACTCAAGTCCGTTTGGTCTGTAGAGGTGGACCATTTTTCTATGGTCTCGGACTTGTCTTGGACTCAAATGTCTTTGGACTTGGTCTTGACTAGGTCTCGACTAGTCCTGGTCTTGGACTTAGTCCTGGTCTTGGACTTGTCTTGGACTAGAACGTCTTTGGACTCGGTCTTGACTTGCTCTCGACTAGTCCTGGTCTTGGACTTGTCTTGGACTCAAACCTCTTTGGACTCGGTCTTGACTTGGTCTCAACTAGTCCTGGTCTTGGACTCGAACCTCTTTGGACTCAGACTTGACTTGGTCTCGACAAGTCCTGGTCTTGGACTCAAATGTCTTTGGACTTGGTCTTGACTAGGTCTCGACTAGTCCTGGTCTTGGACTTAGTCCTGGTCTTGGACTTGTCTTGGACTAGAACGTCTTTGGACTTGGTCTTGACTTGCTCTCGACTAGTCCTGGTCTTGGACTTGTCTTGGACTCAAACCTCTTTGGACTCGGTCTTGACTTGTTCTCGACTAGTCCTGGTCTTGGACTCAATAAAGGTGGTCTTGACTACAGCTCTGGTTTCCTCCCCAGGGTGACTGGGCTTAGAGATATGGTGAGACATCTGGAGGGAGCTCGGAGTAGAGCCACTGCTCCTTTGTGACAAAAAAGGAGTTAGTTGAGTTGGTTTTTCCTGCATGTCCAACTTTGAAGAGACTCAGGGGTAGACGCCGATCCAGCTGGAGAGATTATATATCTCGTCTAGCCTGGGAACACCTCAGGGTACCCCAGGAGGACTACCTTGCTTAGCCTGCTGCCCCCGCAACACAGCCCCTGATAAGCAGATGAAGAAGGATGGATGTGGACACAATGAAATTTGAACGGGAAAGAGTTAAGTATGCAAATGCAGAGACATAATAGATGCTCATGCACGCATACAAAGAGTAGCAGCAGTCAGTGTTTGTCCTTTAGCTCACAGTGTGAGTGAGATCAATGGCTGTTAAACAGGAGAGTACTTCACAGTCTCAGGTTACACTGCAAGTGTGTGTGTGTGTGTGTGTGTGTGTGTGTGTGTGTGTGTGTCTGTGTCTGTGTGTGTGTGTGTGAGAGAGCTTAAAAAGAAGCAGCATAAGGCCAGCAGACTGCAAGTCTTCCATGCAACGCATAGGTATACACGGGCACATATGGAAAGGAGTGTGTACACACACACACGTCAGCGATTGCCATCTGTGCAGAGCTCCTATTTGGTGGCGACATCCGCCTACACTCGCAGTGAAAAAAATAAAACAAAGAAATAGTGAGACAAAGCATCTCATCTCATCCCATTTGGCATCAGAAACTGATATGTGAGGCCAGGCCAGGCTGAATATAGCGAGGTCTGAGACATATTGGAGATAGAAAACAGAGATTTCTAACATGAGTTTCTCAGTTAAGAGACAATAAAATGTAACCTGGAGTCACAATGTAGTGAAAATGTGGCCTTTTAAAAACTTAATATATTAAAATGTAAATATATAATATTAAAATATTTAATGTCTTAATATCTGTGTCTAACAACATTAGACGCCTGCAACAATGCTGGCATCTCGGTGATGAGCACCAATATATTTTAGCATTACCCTGCTAACATTTGCTATTTATATTTATTTATTTCTGCAAATTTGGACCTATTCAAGATTTCTTTGTCATACCACGGTACAGTGTAGTACGAAATACCAAAAGAATACAGCACAGAAACAATTAAAAAATGCAGTGGAAAAGTTACTTAAAGTAAATAAATGCTTAAATGCTTATATGGGTGTGCAGAGCATGTATATTACGTCTAAAAAAAGATACATATGAAATTGGGAAAAATTAGAAGTAAGGTAATAAATTGCAATATATCGCAGAATATTGCAACATGTTCAAAATTGCAATAATATCGTATTATTATTAAGTATCGTGATAATATCGTATCGGGAGGCGTCAGGTGATTCCCCCCCCCTAGAGGCCGGGTTGCCACATATACCTGTAGACAGGTAAACCCAGCTCCAAAAGGACGCCAATTTGGCTAATTTCCTCCTGAACAGGTAAGCATTAGATTCAAGCTAATTAATCATGGCTACAAGGGACGGGCCTTTTCAGTCATTTCAACATGTGTGTACTCACAATGAATTATATAGCGTACTCAAGTTTGTTACTTGCAAAAACAAACTGAGCCAGTGAAGTTATCTCGACTGGTCATGGCTAACGGCGCCATGCTAACACGCGATAACTGCTAATGTTAACAGAGGACCAGGCAAGCGGGCCATAGCTGTTTACAACCCCCTCTACAGATTTAAATAAAGTATGAAGTATACATTTTGACATTGACATTGAATTCCTCATAATTGACACACGCAATTCAACTTTGGCAAAACAACTGTGAAGCCTCTTTAGCGGCCCTAGCTGACCAACGGTGAGTCATTTTAAGCCGAGGAAGTGTGTCTGTTAGTCGGGTGGAGAGGACGGTGGGGTAGTGGTGTTTTTAGTGGTTTCTACTGTAACTTGAGGCCGAGAAAGTGTGTCTGTCAGTCGGGTACATAACGTCAACACAGGCTTTTTTGACTGTCAACATAGCCAGCGTTAGCCATAGCCATAGCCATAGCCATAGCAACGTTAGCTACTCCGCCTTCGTGTTGTGGAGTAATATCTGGCTATGTGAGACAAGCATCTAGCAACATTGTTGGATGTTGCGGTCTCAATCTGTCTCCGTCTTAGTCTCAGTCTGGGGAGGAGGGGCCGGGGGACACGACTCTCTCCAGTACTTTGAATTTGGACGGCAGTAGCTACTTTAAAGCTGTCAGTATTACATATTACCTTTTAAGCCAGAGAACTCAGAAGGGATTATCCGTTCATTTTCATTTTTAATTAATTTTCTGAACATACAATTGGCTCTGAAGCATGTCTCGATGGAAATATATGTTGCATTATAGAATATACATCAGTAATGTGGGTTTGACATCACATTTGCAAAAATCCAGTTTTTCTTTCTCCTATCCCCTTTCACATGTGGGGCTCACATCGAGGGTAGAGGAAGTTGACGTTGCTCTATAAACACTCAAAGATGAGGTCATTCTTCCTGGATGCATACACACTTACAGTACTGAGAGAGAGAGGCAGAGAGATGCCAATTTCCATCTCCAGCCACAAAACATTATGCAAATAAGTCCATCCATTAACAGGTTTTTACAAATTGTCTTGAGCTTTTTCCGATATTAAGTTCACTTTTTATAGACACTTGTAATGCAGCAAGCACGGGGCTATTCCATTTCTTTTCATTACTTTGACACCAAAATGTGCTCTGTCTGCATTATTATTAAAAACAGTGAGTCATTCAAAATCAACCACCACATTAATGCATATCTACAGCACACTACACACATTTCTGAATGTTTTTTTTTTTTTATAAACTATGACATTCATGTCCAATATGGTGACAGTCACTGTTATCGTAGTCTGGCTCACCAGTAGTAACTTTCTCTAACCCTGACATCCGTCGTGTGGCTCAGGCACCAGATGTCCCTGCGCTTTCGATTTGTCTGTGTTGCCATTCTCAAAATCCCTTTGCTTTGGGAAACACGCCACACGCTGAAAATGGCACGTTCTAAAGTAACTTTGGATCGTGCAATAATGCAGGCCTGCTTGGTTATTTTGTGGAGGATTGTAAAGATTTACAAAGGATACGTTCACGGCATTTCCTCTCTAACTGGGACGTTTTGGGACTTATTGGTGGGATTGTTGTGGATGAAGTTCACATGGAGATCCACTGGTATGAGATAATGATGTGTAACCGTGTATCAGCTGATTTAACCCTCATGTTGTCCTAGGGTCAAATTTACCCATTTTCCTATATCAATGTTCTGGTTAACTACCCAAAATAACATGATTGATTCTACATAACGCTCTTTGGCAAGTACAAATCTCTACTTTCATTAAATTTCTTACTTCTTTTATAGCATTTTAAAAACAAATTGAAGTGCTTTTGAAATAGTATTGAGTAAAAGTTGACATATTCCAGTCTGTGATTATCCATCAACATCCATTCCTTTAATTTTAGTCTAAATAATTCCTAATTTCTGCTTTTCTAGCTCAAACATTAGGTATAATTTCCTATAAATGAGGTTTATTGACCATAAATTCCCAAAAAATAACAAAGTTGATAAGTTAGTGTTACGAAGTGACAAAAAAGTGACAAACATTGAAAAAAAGTGTCAAGTGTTAAAAAAAAGGGACAAAAACATCAGAAAAAGTTAAAAACATTGATAACAAGCGTCAACCAAAGTGTATATAATGTAATATAGTATAATATGATGTAATATGTAATATTGAATGTTGTTTTCTTTTGCGGGGTGTAAATGTAAGTTCCTTCCTGAGACTGTTCAGCAGAGCCGATTGTGATTAGTTTAAAGAAATGCTAACAACCCAGAGAATATTTTTTTACATTTTTCTTTTGGCAGAAATTAAGAAATTTACCAAATACGATAATAGCATTACAATATGATTCCACTAATAAGAGACGCCTGTAAAGTTGGACCACACCCATTTTTGTAGTGATGGCCAAATGAAGCTTTGTGAAGCAGTGGCTTTATTTTCTGAGCCCACTAGATGGTGCTCTCTGTTCACCAAAGGGTTGAGAATACACAGGATTCTGCCTTCATTTTGATCTCAGTTACACACCTGAGGTAAAAGGTTCACAACTGCATTGTGCACAGTTGCAACAAAATCTGTCTGCAGACAGACGGAGACAGAAATATAATATAAACTACCTATGTGGCAGTTCCCACTGCATATTTGCCACGATGACACAGACTCACAATGTGATAACAACACATAACTCACTGTCGCGGCTGGTAACTATCGCCCTACGAGCTAATTAGACCTATTGTTAGAAGTTGTGTAACCATATTTTGCTTTGTGTATTTTGTAGTAATAAAACATTTTCTGGGAGCGCAGACATCTTTTTAAAGCAGATGGACTTTTCCTTAACAAGCCAGGAGTAAAGCTGTTCACCTCTAACCTACTTTACTCTCTGCGCTACACATCTGCTCCCCCCGTCAAGGACACAAGACAAGACAAATCTAAACAAGAGGAAGACACAACAAGGTGCGGCAGTGATTCACCACAGCCCCCACCTGTGCACAGATTTGACTGTGGGAGACCACAGAGCAGAGAAACGGAACCTCAAATCTCCTTTTCACCCGTCCAGCACCCGTCAAACCCCCTTACCAACCCCAAACCCTTTGAGGAGCCATTGCTGTCTCCACTCACCCTTTCCCCTCTTTCCCCTACCCCCCTGTTGTAGTTCACTGTCCAGATGAAGCAGCTGGTAGTTGCTGGAATCAAATTTACACCCCTTCCTTCCCCCATTGCTCAAACCCGGGCAAAAGTAAAACTCCAGGCACCTCTGCCAGCATGTCAGCAAACTCCTTCCCCCCAGACTAATAAGGACGCTTGTGTGCAAAATCCAGCAAGCCATAACTGATATGTGCCGGGCCCAGGCTGCAGGCCTAATGACACTCATGACTTTTTCCAAGACAAGCCCGGGCCCTATGTCAATTCTTCCTCAATTTATGTTGTGATAGGCAATAGAAAAAGAATGGCAAATAAGCACTTAACTGCAAACTTAGCAAATTTAGCATCCATTCCTTGTCAGTCACAGCCTGTCCCACAAAATGAAAACACACTAACGCTAGCTTTACTAAACGTCAGGTCTTTGGCAAGAAAATCATTTTTAATCAATGATTTTATTATTAATCACAATCTAGATTTTATGTTTTTAACTGAGACCTGGTTAGACCATAATAACAGCGCTGCTGTTCTCATCGAGTCAGCTCCCCCTAACTTCAGTTTTATGAGCGATAATAGAGTGAATAAGAAAGGAGGTGGAGTCGCCCATTTTGTTTAATAACTTATTCCACTGTATGCAAATATGTTATGGAAATTTTGCTTCTTTTGAATATGTGGCTCTTCGTTTAAGGTCGTCCCCTCAAGCGATATTTCTAAATATCTACAGGCCACCTAAATATTGTGCAACCTTTATTGATGACTTCAATGAACTGCTGTCTATAATCTGCATTAACTTTGATTGTGTAATCATTGTGGGTGATTTTAACATTCATGTTGACAACCCCCAGGACAGGGGGACCAAAGAACTGTGTTATGTTTTTGAGAACTATGGACTGACTCAGCATGTGACAGAGCCCACGCACAATAAGGGGCACACTCTGGACTTGATTGTCTCCAAGGGTCTGAACATTTCCAAGGTTGTGGTGACTGACGTTGCTCTGTCTGATCATTCCTGTGTTTTCTTTAACGGCTCTATCTCTGTGCCCAAAAGTGTCCAAACAAAGATAATCAGAAAACGGTTTATCACTGAAAACACCAGTGAAACATTTATTCAGCTTTTCTGCTCCACACCCGCCCTCTCGGGGCTCTCAGTCACTGAGCTTGTAGATCATTTCAACTGTAAAATTACAAATGTTATTGATGCCATTGCTCCCACTAAGGTCAAAGTTGTCTCTGGTAAGAAAAGGTCTCCATGGAGAAATGTTCCACTGGTGAGAACAGAAAAAAGAGAGTGTTGAAAAGCTGAAGGAAGGTGGCGAAAAACAAATCTCCTGGTCCATTATGACGCCTATAAAGAGAGACTTTGCATTTATAATTTGGAACTGAGGAATGCAAGGCGGTCCTTCTTCTCTGATATTATCTCTAGAAACAATAATAATTCACGTGCTTTGTTTGCTACTGTTGATAGGTTAACAAACCCTCCAGTACCAGTAGCATCTGAACTTTTATCTACCAAGGCCTGCAATGACTTTGCCTCCTTCTTCAAAGACAAAATTCAGAAGATTAGACAAACAATCAGTGCCTCCATATCAAGTACAGGATATGTGTTGTCACAGTGTTCAAGCAAAACTAGTTCCAATATGACAGAATTTCATGCGATCAACCATTCATTATACAACATCTGAAAACCTCCTCCTGTTGCCTTGATATTCTACAAAAATGTTTGAATTGTTTGGCTTCTGATCTTCTACAGATTGTGAACACGTCTCTTCTTTCAGGAATCTTTCCACAGGCCCTGAAAACTGCAGTAATCAAACCACTCTTAAAAAAGAACAATCTAGGCACATCACTAATGAGCAACTATGGGCCAATATCAAACCTTCCATTTTTAAGTAAAATCATTGAAAAAGTGTTTTTTTAACAACTCAACCATTTCTTGTCACTAAACAACAGTTTTGATACCTTTCAGTCGGGTTTCCGACCACACCACAGCACTGAGACGGCTCTCGTTAAGGTCTTTAATGACATCCACCTTAACACAGATAATGGCAAAATTTCTGTCTTAGTATTACTTGATCTCAGTGCTGCATTTGACACGGTCGACCATGACATATTACTAGACCGATTGGAAAACTCGGTTGGCCTATCTGTCTCAGTACTAAACTGGTTTGAATCCTACTTACAGAATAGAGATTACTTTGTGTCAATAGGTAATTATGCATTTGAACTTACAAATATGACGTGTGGAGTTCCCCAAGGCTCCATTCTGGGGCCTCTTCTGTTTAACATCTACATGCTTCCACTGGCTCAGATTATGGAAAACAAAAAAATAAGTTACCATAGTTATGAGGACGACACACAAATTTACATAACCTTACCGCCAGGGGACTATAGTCCAATACAAAAACGGACTAAGTGCATTTAACAAATTAATGGCTGGATGTGCCAGAACTTTCTGAAATTAAATGAGGGAAAAACTGAGGTGGTTGTTTTTGGAGCAAAAGAGGAACGATTAAAAGTCTGCGCTCAGCTTCAAACAACAATGTTAAAAACAACAGACAAAGCCAGAAATCTTGGTGTAGTCATGGACTCTGACCTGAATTTTAACAGCCACATTAAGACAATTACAAAGTCAGCCTATTATCACCTTAAGAATATATCAAGGTTTAAAGGACTTATGTGTCAACAGGATTTGGAAAAACTTGTCCATGCTTTCATCTTCAGTAGACTTGACTACTGTAACGGGGTCTTTACAGGTCTCCCTAAAAAATCATTTAGACAGCTGCAGCTGATTCAGAACGCTGCTGCTCTGGTCCTCACTAAGACCAAGAGACTGGATCACATCACTCCAGTTCTGAAGTCTTTACACTGGCTTCCTGTGCCTCAAATAATTGATTTCAAAGTACTTTTGCTAGTTTATAAATCACTAAACGGCTTAGGGCCAATCTGCTAGTACACTATGACCCCCCAGACCTCTAAGGTCATCTGGGACAGGTCTACTTTCTGTTCCCAGAGTCAGAACTAAACAAGGGGAAGCAGGGTTCAGTTTCTATGCTCCTCATATCTGGAACAAACTCCCAGAAACCTGCAGGTCCGCTGCTACTCTCAGTTCTTTTAAATCAAGGCTGAAGACCTTTCTTTTTGATGTTGCCTTTCTTTAAATGATTCTCATTTCTTTAATGTTTAATTTCTTATACTGCACTGTAACTTTTATTCCTGTGTTTTATCTGTTTTTAATTTTTATTTTTAACTGTTTCTTCTGTGTTTTATCTGTTTTTATTTTTATTTTTTAACTGTTTTTGTGTAAAGCGCTTTGAATTGCCCTGTTGCTGAAATGTGCTATACAAATAATGCTGCCTTGCCTAATGAAGTAAATTTAAATAGAAAGATAATTTTCATTAGCATTTATTTATGGCTGAAAGATTCATTGTAAGACTTTCTTTTGGTTTCTTTTAACACTGGGATGGCATATATATATATATATATATATATATATATATATATATATATATATATATATATATATATATATATATATATATATATGCTATAATATCTGAATATATATACAGTATATAGACTGTATACTATATATAATTCCAGTAGAAAATTCTGTGCATGTGTTAAAATTTTTTATTAATTTCTTAGGGTCTGGGCTGTAGTCAAGACCACCTTAGTCGAGTCCAAGACAAGTCCAAGACCAGGACTAGTCGAGTCCAAGTCAAGACCGAGTCCAAAGAGGTTCAAGCCCAAGACAAGACCGAATCCAAAAAGGTTAGAGTCCAAGACAAGACCGAGTCCAAAGAGGTTCGAGTCCGAGTCAAGATCGAGTCCAGGACAGAAAAAAAGGTCTTATGCATGACAGTATCAAGACAATCATTTTGGGTTTCACTTTCGCTCCAATATTATTATCAACATAATAACCAAAAGACCAAAAGCCATATTGGGCAAGACCAGTGGCCGAGACCTAGACAAGTCTGAGTCCAAATACTAACGAGTCCGAGACAAGTCCGAGACCGGTCTCAAGTACTACAGCCCTGGTCTGAGCTTTTAGGGACACCATAGTTTTGCCTTGGAAGAAAATAACGCTGTATAATTTTGAACTTTGAAAACATATGGCAACCTATTCTTAAAAAAAGACTTAAATAGATAAACCTTTTAGAGTTGGGTCACGTTATTTTCAGTAGTTGTTGAGTAATATAACTAAAGTGTCAAAAGTAAAAGTATTGGTTCTGCAAAAGAATCATCCCTGTGATATAATGCGGTATATGACATTATAAGATTATTGCATAAGCAGCATTTTACGGTTGCAGCAGATCAAGATAAAGTAAAGTACAACCACCACACAATTGTCTGAGTCTGCCAGTTACTTTGAAGCTCATCAGCTTAAAAGCTCTGAATAAGGACCTTTAGGAATGCTTATTTGGGACTTCAGTCTGTGGAGTTAATGCTACAAGCTGTCATCTACCTCTGTCACAAGTCATCAGACAGATAATAAATCAAGTATTAGGCCAAATTTGTGGCATAAGCAGTGACTAAATTGGAAAGTGTCCCATGTACTGTAGATCCAAATACGTATGTTGTACATAAGATCACTAAAGTTCTCAGTATCTGGCTTTCATGATCATTTGGGGATGGAATTCACTGTTGGGGCAAACAGCTGAAGCATGCAGGAGGAAGGGAAACAGAGTTGCAGACACAGAGAGACAGAAGGAGGAAAAGAACAGAGAAATAAAACAGGGAGGTTTGATGAGGTGGGGGAAGGAGTGCAGCAGTCAGACTGACTGAGGGAGAACTGATGAGACTTCCAGATGTACAGTATGCCGTCTCACTCTTTCCTCTGGTAAAATAGCCTCGGGTTGTGTCAAAGAAATCCTCACACAACATTCACAGCTTCCTGAACATAAACACATTTCTGATAAAGCAGATTATCAACATTTTGGAAGATGAAAAAGAGCTTTGCGAGTCATTATCAGTGACTGATTAGTACCTGTAAACTGTTACACAATGCTCAACAATGGGGCTGTGGTGCTATCAGGTGGAGTCAGGTCGTCTTGTTAGCTTGGGAACTTATCTGTTGTAATGCTTGGGATTTATTTTCTACCATGGCATCAAATCAAGACAAGGTGTCTGACTCATCCTGCGTTTTGGACACAGTGATGGAACTTTGACCGACCAATGGTCGTAATCTCATGATTGACACCGGCTTGTTACATACTGGGCAAAGTCGCTTTCTGTCCCTGGTCCCCGATACAGTAATTGTGTTGTTGATTTTCTTATAGCATGTTGTTATACATAACCCTCATGTTGTCCTCGGGTCAAATTGACCCGTTTTCCTATATCAATGTTCTTTTTAATTCCCCAAAATAACATGATTGATTCCACACAACACTCTTTGCCAAGTACAAATCTCTACTTTCATTCATTTTGGGGTGTCTTATTCAATTTTATAGCATTTGAAAAAAAGATTAAAGTGGTTTTTGAAATAGTATTGAGTAAAAGTTGACATATTCCAGTCTGTGATTATCCATCAACATCCATTCCTTTAATTTTAGTCTAAATAATTCCTAATTTCTGCTTTCCTAACTCAAACATTAGGTATAATTTCCTATAATCATTTTTTTCATTGAACATAAATTACAAAAATAACTGTAAAACTAAAGTCAATAAGTTAGCGTTACGTAGTGTTAAATGTCCAAAAAAGTGACAGACATTGAAAAAAGTGTTTAATATCAATAAAAAGCATCAACAAAAGTGTTAATTTTGACGGGAAGACACAAGGGTTGAAGGTCCAGCCGAGAAAGAAAAAGAAAACTAAGCATTTTTTACACATTATTACTATGCAAATATTAGCTATTTGTATGACACTTAAGGCCAATGGTGTAATAAATATTTATGAAAACAAACTAAGTTATAAATCCAGAGATCAAATGACAAGCAGGAGTTTTGTCGCCTTCACTACTGTACTCGCATCTGTGGCATTATAAATCACATGGATTCTATTAAAACAGTGACTCCTAAATGGCCTCTAGAGGAAATACTCTTTAGACAGCTGGAGTATTGGTGTGATAATCACATGACACTCAGAAAATAACCCAGTAGGGTCTCTTATATTCATACTATACAGCTAAACAAAAACCCAATTGAGCGGATAGTCAGGGCCTTGGAGTGGAACTCACCATCACCCGAATGTACACTGACAGTTTGATCTGCATACATATTTATATACAGTACATATTTCAGGTTGGTATATCTTCCCAAGTGAGTAAGATTTATTGTAAACTATTAACAAACATGACGTAACAGCAGGTACAGTACTGACTATGAAAGCCTGTGACACTTCAAGCAAGCATTCCCCTATAGAACACACAATCCCAGCGGGTGAGGAACAACTGGATGGACTCTCATCTCATTCCTCTAAAATTCAAGTATGATGCGTTCATATATCAACACTTTGACTAACATTATATTGGAGACCTAATTTACTAGACTAAAGAAAATCACACTTAACAAATGTAGCAGTTGGTCCGACCCGTGGTGAGATGGACAGGAGGCAGAAATAGGATTTTAAAAGTAAGGAAGACATGTCCCCATCCCCTGACATGGTAGAATAGATAGATACAGATGTGAGATGTAGGAATGAGGATTTCTGGGTCTCATTTCGGTGCCACTCAAATTCCTGCACTGCTGTCTGATGCCCCGAAACGGACTTTAGAAGCAACGGAAGCATCGTACTGCACGAACGAAGAGGCAGCAGGTAACTTTAGCCTACCGTTAGCTAGTAGCTGAGTTAAGGATTCCAACACCGGAATACTGGCTGTAACTAAAGACTCGGATGAGACTAGCTGCACTTTGAGACACCATGGCCACTAGTTGGAGTCGGAGTAGTCGGAGTAGTCGGAGAGAGAACATAGATGCGACTTAATGGTGCATTCAATTGCATCTCGCATTCAAAGTGTCTCTGGAACTTATTACCACCCCAAATTAGAAATATCGATTCATTCCCCCTTTTTTCTCAAAACACATCTGTTCAATACTGCCTGTTCCACTTGAATGTCTGCTGCTCTGCCTTTTCTGTTGTTTTTGAGTATAGTATTTTTTTTTGCTGTTTTTAATGTATGTATACCCTGTACAGCGTCCTTGAGGGCCGAGAAAGGTGCAATTAAATAAAATGTGTTATTATTATTATTATCAAAGTTGTAAATACCCTTTTGCCATCTCGTGGTTCTTCTTGTTGTTGTTTAATAGCTACTGACTGGTGAAATAAGTTATAAGAACATAACTTTATTCGACATATACACAGTACGATGTAGTGAAATTGAATTACTGCATTTAACCCATCCTGAGTATTAGGAGCAGTGCACAGCTATACATACAGCACCTGGGGAGCAACTTGGAGATGAGTGTAAGGGACAGCCTGGGATCAAGCCTGGGAGGTTACGGGGTGACCACTCTACCTCTGAGCCACTAATAATAAATAAATCCTTTAAATATGACCCTATGGCCTTAGCAATGAGCTGTTCTTTAATGTCGCCAACTTCTTTCTGAAAGTATCGGTTCAGGCACCGTTTTGGCACCAGCACCATTTTAAAAGTGTAATTTTAGCACCAGTATTGGAAAAAACCCAAATCTATACGTTAGATTGGGTTCATAAAAGAAACTAGAAAAGCAATACAGTACATATTATATGCACTGCCAGAACTTTGGATAGGTCAGACCACCGTGTTCACTTACATATCTTGAAACGTTACAGTTATGGCTGAAAAATAATCACGTCCTACAACCCTTTGGCCATGATAACCCCCTTATACAGTACCTGCAGGTTGTGGTCTACTTTAACGTTCCCATTTCTTAAAGCCACAGTCTTTTACCCACATTTGCTTGCCTTGCACACCACTATTAAAATATTAAGTTATAAGTTATTAAGTATGGAGTCTAAATGTAAGAAGCACACTTCTTCAAGCTTCCCATAGGAACACCCTGACATTACACCCTGAAAATGAGCTTAGCAACACCAAAGATCGATGAGAAGCCTGATACAAGTTTCATCGCTGTGTCCAGTACCGAGATACTGTAGGCGTGGGGATGTTAACCCTAGTTTAACATAAAGACTGGAAGACCTCAACCAAACCATTAAGCCCCTATCTGGAGGATATGAAAATGTGTAGATGCAGACTCCAAGTAGTAGTATTTGTAGGCAAAGGGCAAAGGTGACGCCAAATCCCTCCAGTCATCTGAGGGTATTTAAATCATGACTGCTATGAGAAATGCTCATTTATCCTTGACCATGTACTGTATTTAATCTGTACTCAAATCATTTGTTTCTTGTTATTGCCAACCCATGAAGTAAATATGTAAAACGTTGACATTGTGGTTTGAATCGTAGTTGCATGGTTGGAAATCTCAAATCTGCATCTCAGTTAACAAAACTTCTAATACTTCTAATGTTAAGTACTGTCGATCTTTTTGAGCTGCTACCATTCTATGAGGACAGGACTTCTGAGTCACTGCATGTAGTCAATACAATGACCTGGGATTGGGTCTTTGTTAGTGTAACCTGTTTTTCTAGGAACTGCCTTTTGATTTCTATTTGTGAAAGATAGTGTACAGGTCAATAATCATATTTAATTTTGAACTTATGCAAACCTACAAAAAAAATAAAGAGACTGCTCTAAAACCACAATGTCTCAGTTTTATATTTCTCTGCTGCACGAGTTATGTATAAACAAGGTACAACATGTGTATAGGACAGGATTTAATTGTTTTAAATGATTAATAATTAAGAACATTAAACTCTGAAACCACCAGCTTCTCCCATGATGCCTTACTGTGGCTGTGCCGGTGACCGTCTGACTGACAGAGTCCGACCCGCTCTGCTCGCTGTGGCTCTGTGAGGACTGGTACATGTTGAGTGGATGCTCACTGATGGAGGCCTGGACCCCAGTGTAGTCCTGTGGTGCTGCAGGGTGCTGGTGTGGATGCGGGTGGGAGTGTGGATGTGGATGGGGGTGTGAAGCTGTGAACTCAGCTGGAATGCCGTTCTGGGGAGGGGGGGCAAACTGGGCTGATGAGTAAGCCTGGGCCATGGATGGGTCCGGGGGTGCCGGTGTGTCCTGGTTACCCTGCATGGACAAAGAGATTCACTTTTTAATTTAAAAGGCCATGTCAACATTTCATCAGAGGAAGATTTGGGGGATCGTTATCCCTTCCTGCGCTCCATATTTAAAAAAAAGATTCTGTTGTTGCAATGATTTGGTCGGCCACTTTGGTCCAGACTAAAATATATAAAAATGACAGATTACTGTAATATTTTGTACAGACATTTATGCTCCCCAGAGGATAAATCCTAAGGTTCTTGGTGATCCTGACTTTTCATCTAGCTTCACTACCTGGTTGGCATTTTTCGTTCAGAATGAAATTTCTCGACAACTGTTTGCCATCGTTATTGGTATAGACGTGTTATAGTCCAGATAATGTATTCTGGTAACTTTGGTGATCCCCTGGCTTGTCCTCTAGCGCCATCATCAGGTCAAAATCTAAATCTTTTCAAGACTTTGG
>JABXJD010000164.1:1270000-1310000 GCA_013375575.1 Percina caprodes
GGGTCTGTGAGCGGACTGACTGACCGGCTCGCGAGAGACATTCCCGGCTGGTGAGCTTGCTACGCCCGCCGGGGATTGTGGAGCTTTCCAACTCCGAAGGCTTTTTTAATTCACCATCAATTTTCGTTAAACTGCCGATATTCAAAATCTACACAGTTGGTTTCTCGCCTTAAAACGTCTTAAAAATGAAATTATTGATTTAATAATAGACGTAAATTGTAAAAAACTTTCCACTTCTGTTGTATCTGTGTACCGGAAACCATCCGCGCTTTACACCCGAAGTGAATTCTGGGATACCGGCCCTGCCAAGTTCACACAAGTTACCATCCGATGTATCCTCGGTAAAATGGGCGTGTCGAGAACACATCCGGGAATTTTAACTGTTCTTGGCAAACTGCTAACTTGTGTATTGGGTCTGAACTTCGGCGACCGAACATGACGTTTCACAAGAACACAAGAACACAAGTCCATAGAAGAACACAGATTGAGAAACGCCCCTAAGTAATGACAACAACACTGTTGTTGCATCCACAGGATACAAGCTTTCCATTATCGCTCCTACCCACCCAACCCCCACACACACACACACACACACACCCCCCACCTCTCCTCCTCCTCCTCCACACACTTGCTAGTAGCCAAGGAGGACATGATGGACTCTTCAGAAGACGTCATTATATTCACTCGAGTTTCTATGCGGAAAAGTCGCCGGACACCACGATCTTCTGAACTGAAGAAATCCAGAGAGAGTGTGTGGAGCTGAGAGTCTTAATTAGCTGTCTGTTGCTTAAATGTGCTCTATAAATAAAGCTGCCTTGCCTTGCCTTGCCTAGCTTGTTAGACATTCATTAATATCAAAAAGTTACCTCTAAAGCTTTGAATTAACGATGATATTAGCTTTTAAACTGACTTCTGTATTTAAATATATTTAGTGAGCCACACAACATGTGGCAAGGCTATTTTTACTCATAAGCGTTGTTATAATTATCAATGGGATTTTAAATGACTTTTTTTTTTATTTATGGAAAAAAGAAAGGAAGGGACCCCCTCATGAGCAATATGAACACATTACGCATTACAGCAATACAACCCTGTCAACATACATACATTTCAATATTGTAACCTATTTTTTAAGCTATAACATTTTGGTTTAATTTGTACATGTATCCCTTATAAAGGAAATAAATAAAAAGTCATATTTATCTCCATCCTTCTTTCACATTGCCTTACTCTGTTTTTCTCTAAGCTGATCAACCAACAAACCCAGCTGCCGCTCCTCTCTCTCTCTAATGCGTACATTCATCGCCTCTTGCTAGCGTCTACCGTAGATGAGAATGAAAGAAAAGGAAATAGAAAGAGATACAAACCGACACACACATAAGTCGAACACACAGCCCTGCGAACCCTCTTGCACCGCATTCACACGCTCACACACACACACACACACACACACACACACACACACACGCACGCACGCACGCACGCACACACACACACACACACACACACTCATGAGCACACACACAACACAAAAGGAGCATGCAGCATGCTGCCTTCTGCAGTCACAGCATAAACAGTGTGGAGCGAGAAAACGACAATGGAGAGAGAAAGATAGAGAGATACAGAGAGAGAGATACAGAGAGAGAGAGAGAGAGAGCAATGGAGGAAAAACAGTGTGTATTCTCAGAAGTACCTGCTCTACCATCTTGCGTTTGCCTTCCTCCCTGAACATCCAGCTGTGCTGTAAAGTCCAGCCCGCCAGTGACTGCCTACAGCTAGCATCAATTATGGATGGCTTTGAATGTGTGTGTGTGTGTGTGTGTGTGTGTGTGTGTGTGTGTGTGTGTGTGTGTGTGTGTGTGTGTGTGTGTGTGCAGTGGAGGAATGAGCCGAAGGAGGAGGTGCCACTGTGAATGAAAGTAGCATTCCCCAAAAATGTTTTCACCACTCTCTTCTCTTTCTTCTCTCACAATCCTTCACTTCTCCTTTATAGCTGCTACTCCCCCCTTTTTCCCTTCATTTTTGTGCATTTTTTAATTTATTTTTTTAATTTAGTCTACATTGAACTATATGTCCAAAAGTGGACATCCTGACATACGTTTGTGTCCTTTAGGTCTGGCTCTGTTTTCCTGGTTTAATCCCTTTAGCTCCAATGAAGAGGAATCTTAAAGTTGCAGTTGCAATGCTTCCAGCTTGGTGGCAGCTTTGTCCCTTTCCTGTTTCCACGTTGGAAGATATATACTTGATTTGTTTTACTTTATATCCAACCCTCATAACTAACCTCATATAAAGTTATCAGTGAAAGAGATATATTGATTGCATTGAGCAATGAATTTCACATTGTTGAATCAAAGTAATTTAAGAAAGAATGTAATTCATTTAAGTCAGGACAGTCACAATTTGTCCCAAAACTGTTCAAATATACAGTAAGGCTGTAAATGTGTAATTAGAAAGACTACACACCTATTAGTGGCCTTAGCCACGTCATAACTTTCTCTCTAACTGAACATGCCTGTGTGTTTCACATCGGGATGCACTGACATCAGGTCTGGCTTGGTCTTTTTAAAGGGGACGTACTTTCATACTTTTCCATGTTTTCTGTTAATGTTATACTATTTAAAAAAATTTTTTTTAGATCTTCAGTTTTCAGAATGCGTAAACCAATCATAAGTTGTCCAAACTATGTCTTATTACCAAGTATTTTAACAGTAAATTCATACATTGTAATCCCAAACAGTTGGACTAGCTCATAACTAATAAGGTCATAACAGTCAAATGTCGTTATGCAGAGATTTATGCCACTTTAATTGAATGGGGCTCAATATTTTAGAGCTAATTTGTGTGGAATGCCCAAAAAGTTTAGGAACCATACAGTAGCGTCGTGACATCGTCAACGTCATGACATTCTGGTGGGTGGGTTTTATCCAAATGGGTGAGCCTCTTCTCTCTAGCGGAGCTCCCATGGCGCCATTTTGATGCTACCAAGCTATCACCCGCTATTAGCATCCCATTGACTCCCATTGATTTTAGCGCCACTTTGACAGTGAATAACTTTACATCTGAAGCGTTTAAAGACTCTATTTGTCCATTGTTTATTTCTAAAGAAACATGACAATGTATAAAAGGCTCCACTACCTTGTAGCTCACGTTATGGCTCCGTAGCAGACGTTTTTGTAGAAATAGGCTAACGATTGTGTCATAACCACGCGACTTACTGTCGCACAGTAGAGGAATTACCGTATAGTACAGGGTAAACTGGCAGGTAGTTTGGACTTCCATCAGCTGTTTAGGCTTAATTACTACCGTTAACTAGCATGTTAGTTAGCAGTAATTAGCCTGTGTCTATGTTAATGTTAACTAGCATGTTAGTTAGCAGTAATTAGCCTGTGCCTATGTTATCTCCTAACATATACCTACGCTCTCCGTCTCTGCTGATTGGGAATGATTGAGATTTCTCTTGCACAGCTACCAGAAGACTTACAACTTTCAGACAGGTTGCTCACGTCTCATCTACGTCTTCAAGCTCAGTTGGAGGCTGGGCAGTAACGCTCAGCATCGCCGGGAAAGAGCTTCTAATAGACTTCACTGGTCTCCGTCCAGAACAACGGGATCTGTTGGTCCATTTCTTTAACTGTCTATGGTCTTATCTCTGATTGCCTTGATGTGGTGAAGTTTTGGCCAGCCCGCGTTGGTTGTGGAACACAGTTCAATTTATTTTTTACTTGATTGCAATGCACACTTTTATCCCCCGCTCTAGAAGGAGGATACGATTGGTTTCATTTGTCGCTCTATTGACAGACCTCCAAATCAAAAAAAACAGAGCAACATGTTAAAATCGACTGGAATTCTCCTTTAGTGTACTTTAAAACACTTTTTGCTTTTTTAATGGAGTCATTTCCTTTTCCTTTTCTTTTAATTTATGACAAGCACTTTGTTTTGACCCAGCTCCTTTGATTAGTGCCTTTTTTAAAAAGCGTATTGTGTTGAATAAAAAAAGTTAAATTGTCACTGTGGTGTCATTTTCATATTTTCTAACATGATTATAATAGTGTAGTTGGCCGTATCAGTATTTCAGCTTAGAATTAATTTTGAGTGCATGTCCCACATTATATGAGTTGAAGAATATTGAACATTTTTAGTGTACTTCCCACATTATATGTAATAAAGAATATATATAAGAACATTTTGAGTGAATTACTCACAAATTCTAAGTTGAGAAATCAATATTTCTAAGATAACATTGAGATAATTTAAGGCAACAGTAAATATGATCTGTATTTTATGTAAATATTTCTCATTAAAACATTTTTGTGTAATCTGTTACAAAATATTTTTTAAGTGCTGTGAACTTATTAGGCTTTACAGTGTACAAATATAACTTTTGCTATGTACAAGAGAAAGTATAAGGATTATCTTTTTGACCAACACAAGCATATATATATATATATATATATATATATATATATGGCCATGGCCTCCAGTGTGAAACTGCAGTCATCTGTCTCAGCTTCTCTGTGGTTCTGTGGCTTTTATAGGAAGGCCTTTCAGTCGCAGAGCAGGGAGAAAGAAATCAGAGACAGAGAGAGAGACACACACACACACACACACACACACACACACACACACACACGCACGCACACACACGCACACACACACACACACACACACACACACACACACACACACACACACACACACACACACACACACACACACAGAGACATTGCCTCTAACTATTTGATCGCCCAGGAACACAGAAAGACACAGAAGAGTTGTGATGAAGGAGAAGCTGCCGGGATGTGGACCGGCAAGTTACGGCCAGATGTGTGTGTGTGTGTGTGTGTGTGTGTGTGTGTGTGTGTGTGTGTGTGTGTGTGTGTGTGTGTGTGTGTGTGTGTGTGTGTGTGTGTGTGTGTGTGTGTGTGTGTGTGTGTGTGTCCAGGTCATGTAGTTGACAGATAGTTTGGGATGTGAGGCAACGTGTGACCATAGCAACAACGGGTAGGATGAAATCCCATACACACACACACGCACGCACGCACACAGACACACACACACACACACACACACACGCACGCAGAGACACACACACACACACACACACACACACACACACACAGCAGTCCAGTTCAGACTATACTCCATTCAGTTGCTCATTCATATTATTTTATTTATTGAGAACGTCTTCTCAGGCAGGAGTCAGCCGGGCTAACATAGTCATTCACAAATAGTTTTCAATAATAATAATAGTTTTCTAGCTGTTGGCTGAAGATTGATCCTAACTACAATGCTCCAAACTAGGTTTGTGTGTGTCTGCTTCGTAGCTTGTGTGTAGGTTTTATTGTGTTAATTTATTCCCTGTTTTTTGCATGCTGTCTCATGTGTTTCTGTTTTGCCATGTATCTTGCTTCAGTTTCCTGTTTTATTTTGAAGGATCTCTTTATTTCCTGCACCATGCCTTGTTTTTCTTCCTGCCTTGTGTTTTCCCTCTTGTCTGATTGTCTGCCCCGCCCTGATGTGTTCCACCTGTCTCTCGTTTCACCCTTGTGTACTGAGTCTCTGTACTGTCTTTGTCTGTGATCAGATCGTTGCGTATTGAACAAGCAGGCAGGGGGGGTCGGGGGGCTCATACGACTTTGCAAATGAAAAATAGAAATTATTCAGCTATGCATTATTTGTTTGTTCGCTTTAAGACACTGACACTTTGACTGATAATTTCTGGCTAATTTAAATTTATGGTAAATGTATTTTTATCTCTTTTTACAGCCAAAGGTTCTTATTGTTATTATTATTGTTTTTTTTTGTTATATTAATATTTTCTTCTATACTGTATTCATGCTAAAACTGATGCTGGGAATTACAATTTCCTTGCGGGAGTCATCCCAAAAGAATTAATAAAGAGAAGTCACAGTCTAAGAGGCTGAAAATGTACAACTAAAACAAACCCTGATTATGAGCTGAAATATGAAATCAAATATATATACACATTACAATTTATTTACAAGAAGGGTATCTCCCTGCCCTGTCAGTCGCCCGTGTGTGTGAGTGACAGCCCGGTCAGCGAGATTGTTACGTTACACCACCGCAAGCACTTGTGGAGTATTAGTACTCCGAAAAAGCACAGGCTCCAGTTAATCCTATGATGGATATAAACGGGTCTTGTCCGGAAGTCTCCTGATAGAGCTCCAGGCCGGGGGGACAGGACAGGCCGGGGGGACAGGACAGGCCGGGGGGACAGGACAGGCCGGGGACCCGCGGGCTGTCACATCAGACTGTGGAGCTTGTGAACTGATTTGCAATTCGCCATCAATTTCCTAGAAACAGCCCATAACATACTGTAGTCTGTCTCAGGTGTGAATTTAGCAATGAAATAGCAGAACAGTGAACAACGTGTACATGTTTTCCACAATGGCAATCCACGGTTGTTGTGATTTTCGGGGCGCTTTGCATTGTGGGATACAGTAGGCGGGATATACCGATCCGAGGCATGCTGGAGATTTTCTCTCATCAATCATTACGTGAAGGTATTTTGGGAATACTGCAGAGCGCAGACACTGCCAGCCAGGGCTGTAGTCAAGACCACCTTAGTCGAGTCCAAGACCAGGACTAGTCGAGTCCAAGTCAAGACCGAGTGCAAAGAGGTTAGAGTCCAAGACAAGACCGAGTCCAAAGAGGTTTGAGTCCAAGACAAGACCAAGTCCAAAAGGTTTGAGTCCAAGACAAGACCGAGTCCAAAGAGGTTCGAGTCCGAGTCCAGACCGAGTCCAGGACAGAAAAAGGTCTTATGCATGACAGCATCAAGACAATCATTTTGGGTTTCCTTTTCCCTCCAATATTATTATCAACATAATAAAGACACCTGGACTCGGTCGAGACCAAAAGCCATATTGGGCAAGACCAGTGGCCGAGACCGAGGCAAGTCCGAGTCCAAATACTTGCGAGTCCAAGACAAGTCCGAGACCATAGAAAAATGGTCTCGAGTCCAAGACCGGACTCGAGTGCTACAGCCCTGAGTGTGTCTGTGTGAGCTGTCATAGGAAGTCTGTGTGTATTTCTTAACTTGTACATAGTGCATGTTGCTGCGTGTGTGTGTGTGACCCTGCAGCTTCTCTTTCCTGGTGTGTAACGCTCGTTCATTTGCCTAACAAGCCCACAGATGTTCCGTTGTCAGGATCAATGTTTGTACTTTGTAGTAACTGAAAGCCATTCCTCTGGCACACACGGCGGGCTGAGCGATGGCGAGCGCTTGTGAAAACACAGCTGATGGCTCGGTAATATACAGCCATCTGTTGGCTGTTGTCATTGGGAGAGAGGTGTTTGGATCTCACACACAAAACTGTGAACAGTCCTGATACATCTTCTTATGTAATAGGTTTATTTATATGTGTTATGACCATATGTTTATGTAACAATGTATTACTCCTTTATGATTCAACATTACTTTCGTGGAATGTGTCTATTGTACCACAGGGAGAAAAATATACTGCACTGTGGGCTCTAGATTAGATTTCAGTTATTATGATTTTAAAAATCAGAGGGGTATAGATAATACATATAGTATATCTTATTGAATCAAAATCATATTTCAATGACAATTCAGTTTGGTTTTTGTTCTTTGAAAATAAATGGGGCTTGCCGTTTTATTAAAATTGACTCTAAGATTCTCAGGCTTCTCCGAAAACTGTAAAGTGGAAATGAAGCCAGATCCAGAGACAATATATTCCTTAACCCTCATGTTGTCCTCGGGTCAAATTGACCCATTGTCCTATATCAATGTTCTTTTTAATTCCCCAAAATAACATGATTGATTCCACACAACGCTCTTTGCCAAGTACAAATCTCTACTTTCATTAATTTTGGGGTGTCTTATTCAATTTTAAAGCATTTGAAAAACAAATTGAAGTGTTTTTTAAATAGTGTTGAGTAAAAGTTGACATATTCCAGTCTGTGATTATTCATCAAAATCCATTCCTTTCATTTTAGTCTAAATAATTCCTAATTTCTGCTTTTCTAACTCAAGCATTAGGTAAAATTTCCTATAAATCAAGTTTATTGAACATAAATTCCAAAAATAACTGTAAAACTAAAATTAAGTTATTGTTAAGTAGTGTGGAAAATGTCCAAAAAGTGTCAAGAATATTGATGAAATAATGGTAAAAAAGCCTCAACAAAAGTGTTGATTTTCAACTTTGACAGGAACACAACACATAGGGTTAAGTCAGAGATCTTCAACGGGGTCTGGGACCCCTAGGGGTGTCCTCAGAGTTGCTGCAGGGGGGTCCACAAATTCTTGTTCGATGATTTAATTTTTTTTATAAATATCTGAAAATAGACATTAATATGAATCCAACACATTGCTATTAAAAATATGGTTTTTAATGTAGGCTACACCACATGTAAGATGTGCTTAATGGCCTACAGCTAAGCTAGCCATAAGCTAGCCGTCCACGGACACAGTCAAGTATAAGCACATTAAAACGGTGTGTGCTTTAAGAGAATAGCAGGGCCGGTGTGCGTGTGTGTGTGTGTGTGTGTGTGTGTGTGTGTGTGTGTGTGTGTGTGTGTGGGGAGTGTGTGGTAGAGCGAGTGAGAGAGTGACGCCGATTAGCTAGCGTCCTAGTGAGAGAACCAAAGTGTCTCCTCTGTTCTTTCTGACCACAGTGAGAAATCTACAGCAGGAGAAGTTAACCCTCTCCTTGATTTTCATGTTCATGTTTATGGAGACGGAGAACAAGGGAATGAGGCGAGGGAACTTCTCTATTTTGACATAAAAGATGTCCTGCGTTTGCGCTTTTTGAAGGCAGTCACATGTGTTATTGATTTTGGGAGTTCTTTTTTAAGGTCTGAGATCACAATCACACCCTGGCACATGTACATGTGCTAGCTGTTACTAAAAGCTACAGCTAATTGGCTGTTGAAACATTGAATCAAAAATATATATAGAACACCTTTTTATAACAGGAGGCTTTTGCAACACAGAAAAGACACACATGTCTATAGATATGTGTATATAAAGCACCTTGTACGGCAGCCTCGGCCACAGTGTATGAATGTGTGTGAATGGTTCCTGTATGATGTAAAAGCGCTTTGAGTAGTCGTTAAGACTAGAAAAGCGCTATATAAATACAGCACATTTACATTTAAAATACAGCACATTCCCATATAACAGTATTAGTAGCAAGAGTGGAAATCAGGTAAGTTGTGTGAGGGGGACAAATGGGAAGGTGGAAATACGCTTCTCTCAGATCGACAGAAGTACTCGACACAACAGGGATGCATTTGTCTTTAGATGTAAAGTTATTCGCTGTCAAAGTGGCGCCAAAATGAATGGCAGTCAATGCTAACTGCCGTGATGGCTTCGCCATGGGAGCTCTGCTTAGAGAGGAGAGGCTGACCCCAGGATTTGTAGGTATTCTGAATTTGTATTTCCTGAGGAAATTGTTCAGAGCCCGTTAATCCAGGATAGGTAGATCACGCTCCCAGGGCCACTCTCTGGCTGGGCCTACTGAGGTGCAGCTCGGGCTGAGGTTTAGTAAGGCGGGAGCCAAGGTTTTTGCAATGGAAACAGAGCTGTAGTGCTTCATCCCCATTCTTCTTGGCCTCACACCTGTTTTGCATGGAGGCTAACGCAAAAATACATGAACTGAACAATGGAGGCACAAGTCAGAAACGACCAAGATTTCCTTTAGCGAAGCTGGGTCCTGCGTCTTCTCCTACTTGTCACATAGTCCTTATTTCTGGATCTGGGACGTTACAGAATAGAAGAACTTTCTCCATCGACGGAGACAAAGAACCAATTACATTCTGAGTGATTGATCCAAGAAATGGGGGCGCCATCATAGAACCAAGAAATATAGAATATATATTTCTCCCTTCAGGTTGATTTAACTTATATATAATGGATCTGTATGCTAAAAAAAAGCATGCCATTGTATTAGTTGTTGGACTTCAGGGTTCAACTGTTAGCATAGCATATGCATAAATATGTAACAGAGTAAATCACAACTACAAATATGCCTCTCCCTTCCACACACACACATGCATTACAGGACCTCCAAGGACATATGAAACATTTTCTTCCTACGTTACCAAGGCAACATGAAGATGAGCTTCCACCAGCTTTGCTCAAACGCATAATGGCCAACACTTTTAACTGATCCAAAATCCAATTATTGTGTGTGTGTGTGTGTGTGTGTGTGTGTGTGCGCGCGCGCTTACCAACCCATCCAACTGGGGACTTCGTTACACATCCACCAACAGGGGACCTCTCGCCAACAGGGGACATTTTTCAAGTCCCCGTTTGGAAAAGCTTTAAATCGTGCTAAAAGTATGTCTAAAACCATCTTGATTTTTTTTCATTTTTTTTATTTTAGCCAAGTGGGGTTTATGTTTGTAAATGTTAAAGCCCAACTCGGCACTGCCCCTGCTGGTTGGAGCAGGGATTTTAACCACTTACTGACACACGTCATTTTTAACACTCCTCCAAGGCTTGCAGCCCCAGACGGACCATAGAGGGTCTACTAATCAGGCTAATTAAAAAAGGAAACTAGTTTTCTTTATGTTTTTGTAACAAAAATAAGTTTAAATCTTCTAAATGTGTAAAATGCTCTAGACTCTAAAACTTATTTTTTGTATAATACACAAAAGACAAATTAAAAATTATTCTTATTTGATCTTATTTGATTTGAGATCATAAAGGAACTCGACTGATAAAGATAACCTCAAATAAATGATGATTGTGTATCATGATTTGACAAAAAAATTATACATGCATCATCCATGAAGTATGACAATAAAATCATTAAACACATTATAGATTATGGGGGATGGGAAATCCATCATTCATGTAGTATGACAATACAATCATTAAACACATTATAAATTATCTTATTAAAGAAAAAAGAAAATGTGTATAACTGTTACTAAGAATTACACGATAATGTGTATTAATACATGAAAAATGCCTCACAAATGAGGTATTAAGTATGTACTGATGTCTTCATAGTGTGAATTCAGGATTGTCTCAAGACTGGTAAAGTATTGATCATCCTCTGAGCAGGAAACATTTACAAAGGAGGAAAAAAAACATTATAAAACATCATATTATATATATATATATATATATATATATATATATATATATATATATATATATATATACATATCCTATATTTCCGTGTGTACAATCTGTTCTGTCTTAAAGCACAAAGTGAAAACACTATTGCCAGATAAAGTTTTTTCAACTCTCCTATATACTTTACACATTAATATGTAATTCCTAATCAAAGTTATGCATGTTTCACCTGTTTTTTAATAAGCTTATCTACAATGATTGTATGTTGATACTTCATGAATTATGGATTCCCTACTTCTAAATTATTATATAAATTACAAACCAGGTATTTAGAGACTGTCAATGGTTCATAAGGTCAGTTAGCTACTCTGAAGTTGTAAAAATAGGAAGAAGTGACTTAATTTACAAGATAACAGACTTTTGTGTGTTGAGGATCAGAATCACAAAAGTCCAGGTCTTACACGTTGGTGCATGTACCATTCTCTAAACGTAGGAAGGATAAGATAAAAAGCATAAATATACATATGCATCAATAAAGATCAAAAATAAAATGTAGAATCAAATAAAATATGCTAAATAAATGAAAAGAAAAGATACAGCAGAGTAAGTACAGTGGCATGTTAAGCCGAGTCTATGTGTGTGTGTGTGTGTGTGTGTGTGTGTGTGTGTGTGTGTGAGTGAGTGGGTGAGAGAGAGCAGGAGAATAAAAATAGACCAATCACATCACTATAAGAGAAGCAGTTGAGCAGAAGGATGCGCTGCAGAAACTTTAACTTAAATTCCTGGAAGTTATCTAACAAGGATCTGACAAACAATGTGGGGGAAGTCAAGGAATTTTGTTTTATGATTTACAGAAACACAGAACTTAGTGGATTTCTATGTGTGTTTTACATGTTTTACATGAGCTGTTTCATAAAACAGAAGTATGGAGCTACAGGGCATGCTCTTTATCCATCCCACAGAACTGAAAGGACACACAATGAGAAACATTGACAAAAAGTTATTTTTTATGGCCATTCATTCCAGGGCTGTAGTCAAGATCACCTTAGTCGAGTCCAAGACAAGTCCAAGACCAGGACTAGTCGAGTCCAAGTCAAGACCAAGTCCAAAGAGGTTCGAGTTCAAGACAAGACCGAGTCCAAAGAGGTTAGAGTCCAAGACAAGACCGAGTCCAAAGAGGTTCAAGGCCGAGTCAAGACTGAGTCCAGGACAGAAAAAAAGGTCTTATGCATGACAGTATCAAGACAATCATTTTCGGTTTCACTTTCCCTCCAATATTATTATCAACATAATAAAGACATCTGGACTTGGTCGAGACCAAAAGCCAAATTCTTCTCAGAGGTTAATGAACGTGCTTTATTATGCCTCAATGATACAAAACAAACTTCTCTAATAAAATAAAATACGTAATAACCTTTAACAATGTAATAATTTTCGGTGTCCATGTGAGCTTTGAGATCTCCAGCACCTTTATTAGACACTGAAACATATAGCATAATATATAATAATACATAATAAAATATAATATATATATAATGCAGCCTCTGGGGAATTACGTTACGCAACAAAGTATGTAAAAAGTGGATATGTCCGGGCAAAAGAGGACATTTGGACACCCTTAGCTAGGCAGTAGTAGGCAGTACAGCCCGATCGGGTTGGGGAGAGTTCTAGCCAGACCAGACTCCTCTCTTTACCCTGTCTCTCCTAGTTATGCTGTGATAGTTTTAGACTGCAGGGGGACTTCCTTCCTTTGACACACTGAGCTCCTCTCTCGTTTTTCCATTTGTGTGCATCCATAATCTAGTTCTGGGGAGTCATTCCCCGGACTCCTTATGTTCTGTTCCCCCCAGAATGTTTCCTTGGAGGAGGCTCTCAACATCATGGTTGCAGCTGTCACCGTGGTCCTGCTACACATCCTGCAATGCCCTGCTACGCTCTGCTGTGCCTTGTAACACCCTACTACTACAAACTACTATTTGTAGTCACTATTCCATTATCTTTTACTGTGACTGTTATTGCCACTCTTCATCACACCCCCAACCGGCCCGTCAGACTCCGCCTACTAAGAGCCTGGGTCTGTCCCAGGTTTCTTCCCAGAAGGAGTTTTCATCACCACTGTTGCATTAAATGCTTACTCTGGAGGAAACTACTAGAACTGTAGGGTCCTTGTAAATTATTGCCCTTGCTCTATCTGTAAATTATAGAGTGGTCTAGACCTGCTCTACCTGTAACTTATAGAGCGGTCTAGACCTGCTCTATCTGTAAATTATAGAGCGGTCTAGAACCTGCTATACCTGTAACTTATAGAGCGGTCTAGAACCTGCTATACCTGTAACTTATAGAGCGGTCTAGACCTGCTCTATCTGTAAATTATAGAGTGGTCTAGACCTGCTCTACCTGTAAATTATAGAGAGGTCTAGACCTGCTCTATCTGTAAATTATAGAGTGGTCTAGACCTGCTCTACCTGTAAATTATAGAGAGGTCTAGACCTGCTCTATCTGTAAATTATAGAGCGGTCTAGAACCTGCTATACCTGTAAATTATAGAGCGGTCTAGACCTGCTCTACCTGTAACTTATAGAGCGGTCTAGACCTGCTCTATCTGTAAATTATAGAGCGGTCTAGACCTACTCTATCTGTAAATAATAGAGTGGTCTAGACCTGCTCTATCTGTAAATAATAGAGTGGTCTAGACCTACTCTATCTGTAAATAATAGAGTGGTCTAGACCTACTCTATCTGTAAATAATAGAGTGGTCTAGACCTGCTCTATCTGTAAAGTGTTTTGAGATAACTCTTGTTATGAATTGATACTATAAATAAAATTGAATTTGATTGAAAATTGAATTGAATTACTTCTGAAAGAAAACCATGTTCATGTTGTTTAAGTAGATGCCACACCTCCATTCATACCCTCATTCACACCTTTATCCATCTTTAAGTTAAAAAAATAAAAAAATAAAAAATAGGGGCATGAGGGTCCTGGACTAGATAATTCTACTTCTTAATTAAAAACTATATCAAAACAACAGATAGAGCAGAAACTACTCAGTATAATGAAGAAACACTGCTGGAGAGCAATGGAGCACAACAAGCTTCCATACTCTGATACTGACATACAAGTAACACAATAGACGTGTGTGCAGTCACAGACCTTCCCTCCAACATAAAAAGGTGTAGCCTAAATGGGAGGAAAACAGGAAGAGTGATTTTTTTTTTTTTTCTTTTTCAAATAGGTATGTGAATGTATCTGAAAGTATTAGAACAAAAAAAAAAATCAAATGACAGCTAAATATAACCAGTCTACAGTCTGGATAGTTTCAATGAAATGCAAATCAAATCAAGGAGATTGCATAAAAAACAACAGCCACGTGCTGTAGGTTGCTATGACAACACCCAAACGTGGCACACAAGGCAAGTAAGGAAATCTTACAACTATATATATATATATATATATATATATATATATATATATATATATATATATATATATATATATATATATATATATAGACACTTGACTAGACTGATAATTTATGAGTAAATGAATTTTTATAGCCAAAGGTTATTTTATTATTATTATTATTATTATTATTATTATTATTATTATTATTATTATTATTATTATTAATATTAATATTATTATTATGATTACTGTTATTATTACTGTTATTACTGCTATCTTTATACTGTATTATTTTATTATGTTTTATTTATATTATTATTATTTTCTCTATTTTTTCTTTATTTTTATCTGAATACTGCTGGAAATTTCAATTTCCTTGTGGGAGTCATTGCAAAAGGATTGATCAAGAAGTCTATATATATATATATATATATATATATATATATATATATATATATATATATATATATATATATATATATATATATATATATATATATACTGTATATATCATACTGTATATATCAGTGAGCAGACCATATCTTTTACAAAATGCAGCTGCCAGAGTTTTCACTAACATCTGTAAAGAGAAAACATTACAGCATTTTTAGCATTCCTGTCCCTTTTAGAATAGATTTTCAAGTGTCATTCCTCATGGAGAAAGGTTGTGTCACAATGTCTGTCCCAGATGTTTTAATTTAACACAGCCTGGCTATCTACCAGGTGCCCTCAGACACCTGTTTCCACTTTCCTCAGATCCGCAGTACCTCCCCATTGCCACTAATTTCCAGACACACTCAATGTTGCTTTGTGCCTTGCTTTCCTACCATCTGTGGCTTTACCCCAACCTGGACCTAATGAACCCTTCTCTGGGCCTACCTGCCCATACCGCTTACCTGCCCCATTCTTGATCACCCTTGGAGTCTCAATCACTTCTGCTTAGATTACCCATGCCAGTAAGCTCTTGTATTTCATTTCCTGTCTGGCTGTAAAATCTGCATTGGGTACTTCCCTTGTTGCTTGTTCTCTCAGTATAATCTGGCCAATAATGGACCCAGAGAATGAAGCCTTTTCTGTGGATGAATTAAGTGACTCATGCCATTCAGTGCCTTCATACCTACTGCCAAACTGCCTCTAGTAGTGAGCAGAAGGACACAGCTCTCACTGGCTCTCCAGCAAGTGTCTTCTACGCCCTAACTGGTGAAGTTGCTGCCTTAAACTTTACTCTAGCCTCCCGTGTACCCCATCCTCTAGCCTTGGGTACGTTATCCTCAAATTCCATCCGGCACGGATGCATCTGCGCTGCGTTCCGTTTTGTCGCCCGTCATGCGTCATACCACACAGGGAGCGTCTTAGAAGCAGAACGTCTTGATTTAGTCATTTTTCATGGATATTTGTCCTTTTACCCTAAAAGTAAGTCCAGTTATGAATGACACGGATTAATGCTTTATGGCTGAGTTTTAGTTGTTGAAATAGTGTATTGATGTGATATACGATCGGGAAGTTTCCACAGGGTGTTTTACTTTTAAAATAGGCCAGATGCTCTAACCCTTCTACTTCCTGCTACTTAATGCCCCTCAGCAAAGCACAGAGTTATACCTGGAATGTACTGTGGTGGAATCACAAGCATTGTCTTGAGTCATTGCTGTCGGCGACCACAGCTCAATGGTGTTTTAAGCCCCCAAAGTCTTTACCCTACGAGGAGGTGACATTTAACTTAAAGTTTTCTATCCTGCTCTTCAACATGTCCAGTGATTCTTTTAACCTGCTTTTAATTAATTAATTTGGCCTTCTTTCAAACAGCTTTTATATAACCGAGTCATGTTTTTTAAGTGTTTTATTCACGCCAGCGGTCCCTTGTGCCCATGCCCCTCGCAGCGCCCATCCAGGGTGTTGCGTTTTAACCCAAACCTAACCCTATCCCTAACCATTGCCTAATCCTAGGAGACGTTGGGGACTTAAAACACCAATAACGGCCGCATCACTACTGGAATGCAGACTAGTCTGATGGAATTTAGTGGTTGGCGTCCGGCCTGCTTGCCCTGAGCCAAGTAGCCTGCCATGGCTCATGGACATTGGGCTGGACATTGGGATGGAGGATCCCAGTGGGTCTCTCCCGATGACAGATGGCTCTGTTTACTAAAGGATGAACCCTATTTTATCAAAATGACCACTTTGCTTTTCATCTTCTGCCACTTTTAGGATAACTCAACATGTATAGTCCCACAAAGCCTGGTTCCTCTGACACTTAAGTAATATCTGATGTAGCATGATGACCACGAGAGATCATTTTTGCATCAACTAGTATACACAGAGTATTCGTTGGTTAAACACTATTAAAAAGCAAAGTCCTATTATTTATGTACACATAACTGTTAAATGTAATGGAAGTAATAAACTGACAATGACCCCTATTTGTGTGTGTGTGTGTGTGTGTGTGTGTGTGTGTGTGTGTGTGTGTGTGTGTGTGTGTGTGTGTGTTTTGGGGGTTGTCCTACAGTACAGTATGCTAATTCTACATCAGAAATTTAATTCATTTCCATCACATCTGCTGCAGGCATTAATTCTAATACTTGGCTTTAGGGCTTGTAATTGCATAATTTGCATTTTTCTCTTTTATACATAAATCTATGCTACACACACACACACACACACACACACACACACACACACACACACACACACACACACACACACACACACACACACACACACACACACACACACACACAATGCACACATTTACCCAAACAGGTGATGATACAAATAGATATGCAAGCAACCAGGAACATATGTACATGTTTGCATGCACAAACACACACTCAGGCTTTTTTGTGCTAAAATAAACACACGCACAAAGAAAGCTGACATTCTGGCACACAGTCAGCTAGCCACTGTGTAACCAGGGACTGGTTCATTGGGAACTGCTTTGTCAACACACACAGCCTTCATCTCCATGCATTAATTTCCATAATCTACAAAACCAGGCTTTTCTCTCCACAGCAGCATCTATCATATGCAAACAAGGGATATTCCTTCACTAGAACACAGTGTGTATGTTAACCCATGTGTGTGTGTGTGTGTGTGTGTGTGTGTGTGGTTGTAGAGTGCTGTGGGTTTTTTTTCTACTGCGTACACTTTATTTCTTGTCAACAACATTTCTATGTTTCTGTGTTGTGTGTGCTTCTAAGTTCATCATGGGGGAGTCCACAGGGGTCAGACCCAATAACAATGAAACTGACCCAATCACACTTTCCCACAATCTCCCCTCAAAGCCATTCATGGTACTGGCTTGTTAAGGCGGCCTTCATTTTAGCCGACCTGACATGCTCGGTCGGACTCAAACGACCAATCTGATTGGTGGAGAGCTAACCCGGAAAATCTTTCAAACTGACCTTTGTGGATTCAGCAGCTGCACGGCCTCTTTCTCCTTTAAATGTTTTAGAAACACTTTTCGGTGATCTATTTTAGTAAAATATGAGATCGGATTCTCAACAAGCCGCCATGAATTTCCAGAGAAAACACACCCATGTGACGCGTTCGTCCAATCAGCTGCCATCGACAGTGTGTAAATTGTAATTTCCCCTAGTGGGATTAATACAGTATACATTATTATTATTATTATTATTATTGTTATTATTATTATTATTATTATTATTTATATGAACAGTTAGAAGTTTTGTAGGTCGGAAATTTCCTTTGCAGTTCTTTTGACAAGAACTTATGCTGAACCTAAACGATCACTGACTATGATTTACTGCTTTGTCTTTTGTAATCTGTGCAGTATGCACTCTAGAATAACAAAATGGAGTGTCTGTGACACCACTATCAGATGTTTGCGCTGTCATTTTGGAGACAAGAATATCCAAATCTGGATGAAGGTGGTGAAGGCTGGCTGACAGGTGGAGCTGAGGCACTAGAGCCACCATTGCAACGTCAATCAAGAAAAACACAGTAAGCATTCAAAATCCACCAAGACTGGAGTCTTTGGATCTCAGCCTCGAGTGGCCATTTGACAAACTACTATCCTCCACCTAAAAGTCTTGCAGAATTCTGCTTTAAATACACACATACACACACACACACACACACCACATCTCTTCATAGTCATAATTCATCAGCAGAGTCCAACATCAGGAGGATCTGTATTGCAGCAGTGCTCCACACAGCCACAGCCCTGAAGTCACACGGGACCGGAAACGTTATGCAACGGCTGTGGTGAACAGAGCTGAGCTGCGCTCATCTTGTACGCATAACACCCACGGAAAATAGCAGGGTTCCCAAGCAGCGCAGGCAGGCTGTAAATAATGTATGTTGGGCAAGAACTCATGCACGCACACACACGTGCATACACGCACACAGCCTCCCTGGTTAAAAAAAAAAAAAAAGTGTCGTCTTGGAAACAAAACCATATAATTTAGGATACAGTTCATCAAACAGACTTGGAAAATGTGTATTTTATGGAAGCTTCTCTTGCAGGCAGACCCTAGGCAAACATCTATTTCTAGTCCTAAAATCATCTCCACCATTCAAATGCACATATTTGACCTTTTTGTAATAACAAGAAATACAGTCCAGGATTTGCCATAGTTGGCTGAATATTAAATAATTGATGCATGAAGTGTTGAATTATGTCCATGATGTCAAAGTGTCAGTTAGTTTGTCCAGATCAGTGGCTGCAACTTCAAAAATACCCCAATCAGTACAGTTAAAGCAGGCGTGTAAATCCAGCTTTGACTCATTGGGCCATCTTTTCACACTCTTTACAACAGGTTTAGCAGATTTTTTCTGCCTGTATGACGGGGCTAGATGAACCAGACAGTGATCAGAGAGTCCCAAACCTGCACGTGGTACAGAGCGACGTACAGATAAGTATATATGTATATGCTTGCTCAAGTCCTCAATGGACATACTGTCTTTAATTAAATAATGTCTGCTGAATACTGTAGACCGTGTCTCATTATGTAATTCACCTAGCATTAGCTGCTGACAATATTGAGTATAGGTGATCAGCATACAATTAGCGTAGCATTAGCAGAATGAGAGGTGGCTATGTTGTTAGAGGGACTCCTTGAGATACTCACACACACACACACACACATACACACACAATTGGCTGTTGGAACATGCTCATTAAAGTAAATGAACACACACCTACACTGATGTACAACATTTGGCGTAGTACAGCATGTCTATGTAGTCTTCAAATAGGAGGCCTTTTTAGGTTAAGAAAGCAGATGGAACAAATAACATAATCATAATTTATAAGGTTTTACCTTATAAAAGACTTGTATATAGTCTCCCAAGGTCTGATCCCAGCAAAATCCACGTGAATAGGTCTTAAACTGGATGGTTTTCACGCTCAACTATCCAGCCTATATTTCTCCCTACTATGTTTTGCACGGCTATATAAATGTCCCTCTACTTCCATCTTTGTTTCTGAAAAAGATATTTTAGAAGTTGCTTGGTTGTTAGAAAAAAAAAAACATAAATACTGATCGACAAATATTGTTTTAACCTACCAAAACCCATCTTTGTTGTTGTTTTCAATAAATACCAAATACCAAAATACTATATATATATATATATATATATATATATATATATATATATATATATATAGAGAGAGAGAGAGATATAGATAGATAGATAGATAGATAGATAGATAGATAGATAGATAGATAGATAGATAGAGATCCCAAGAAAAATGGGTACATCAGTCACACAACACAGAATATAAATAGAAATGAGATACTAGGAAAATATACATACAATATACATGAAATAATAATAATAGGAATAAAATAAAAGGCGCTGTTTTAATTCCAAAGGCCAAGGGAACTTTATCAGGATGCATAGTATCCTGATCCATGAAATATCTGGCCTTTAAAAATAAAAATCTGCCTGTCTCTATGGGAATTTAACATGGGGGGTGTATACCTATGCCCCCTGTATTTTAACATAGGGGGGTGTATACTTATGCCCCCTGTATTTTTAAAAGAACATTTATTTATTTACAATACATTATTCATTCACAAAGAAAACTGGTGTCCTTAAAAGGTTGGATTTTTGTTCTTTTTTTGAATTAAGGCATTAAGATCAATTTCCAAAAGATATTTTTTTATTCATCTTCTTAATCAACTTTAGCATGGGTGTGTAAACTTATTCAAGCCACTATATATACTACACATTTTCTTAAATTATGACTATCAGTCATTATCATACTTGTATTTGCTATATGACTTTATTACTGTGCTATGTAAAGATTTACAAAACAAAGTCAATAACCAACGTGTGGCGTGCAGTCCATTTAGCCCAGCAGGCTAAATAGCACTAGCTTATTAGTGAAACTATACCAATTATCCCCATGATTTCTGTGCTGTTGTTGTTTTGCTGAAGAGGCACATTTACAATGCAAATGGCATTATCATCATTAGAGCCAGTCATCAATGGAAGCAAGTAGCAAGAACTGCAACAATAAAAACTCTCCGGCTGTTCAAATTACCTGTCATTAAGTCCAGCGTCCCTATGCAATCACTCTCACACACACACACACACATGTACAGTATATAGTATATATGGGGAGATGCAGCAAAATGTCAAATTTTAATTTTTCACATTGTCAGACCTTCCTCCACAAGGCGCGGAGGAGGGTCTGTCTAGTCCATACACACACACACACACACACACACACACATATATATATATATATATATACATTATATAATTTATTTTTTACTTTTATTATTATAATTTGTTTTACTATTCTTTGGGGGGGTGTTACATGTATGTTCCTGTAACGTGCCGCTGATGTCTAACTGTAAAAAACATTTGATCATAAAAACAGCAGAAAGGAATGGCGCCTACTTCATTCTCTCAATAGAAACAGAAATAGGAAGAAATAGAAAGAAAGAGAGAGAAAGGGCTGCTGACACGTTGTCTATTTCATTCCTAACATTCTGTCTGCTTTTCTTTTACTTGAAATGTCGGCTTTTTCCCGTTGTGCTAGGACTCATTTTGTTCATGGTAGAGGTAGCTATTTGTTTTCCATACAAGTTCTATGTGTCTGTATGTTAAAATTAATTTAGACATTATGAGGTTCAGCCCCTCGCTGGGAGGTTATTTTAGTACCCGGACCTCTTTAAATTTTAATTAAATACCCCAGCACTAAAGATTACATCAGCTGACCTGATACGGGCCTCTAGGTGGCTTTATCATCTGATCTTGGCGGCCATCTTGAAGAGGATCATTCTTAAATTAATTTGTGTTTAATCAAAATACCACGCAGAAAACCTAGGACCAGGTAGTGTTCCATATTTTACAGAGACTGTGAGCAATAAGAGGGATTGACTGGGGTCCCTGAGGCCCCTAGCACTTATATATAAGTATATATACTGTATGTATATATATATATATATATATATATATATATATATATATATATATATATATATATATATATATATATATATATATATATTTTATGGCTGCAACCAGCAAAAATTGAAACTAATAATGGATTAATGCTCTGCTGATCATACAGATCAGGTAATCAACTAACCTCAGGTACGAGTTGATGGATGGATAGATGTTAAGGAGGGCTGGGACAATATGCTTTTGCATCCCCTGACACTACAATTACATGAAATATTACAGGCAACTATAAATGCTTGTGTTGTGGAGGGTGAAATATGTTCTCACTGTAAAACCAAATGAAAGCTCTCATACAGCCACGTAACTTCATTATTTTTAATTATTGGGGAGTCCCTAATACGCTATTTTGGTCCCAATAGAGTCATAGTCATAGCCCTGCCTTTATCAGTACATAGTCAAAGCCCTCCAGAAATGATACTGTAATGCTCCCTCTATGGACCAGTATAGACCAAGTACATTGTAAAAAAAAGTCAAGTTATCTTGTTGCTATGACTGAGTTAATTTGAGTCAACTTATAGTGTCAAGGTTATTACACTTCAAAACACGAGTTGATGCAACATGCAGTCTGTTGAATCAACTTTCTGTATCACGTAAGTTAAAATATTATTTGAGATAACTTTAAGAGATGTTCCTACGACTGGGAATCATGTTGGCTCAACATGGAATAAATAATTGATACAACTCGCGATTTGTTGACTCAACAATATATTGTTGCTAACCTTTAACGCTCCAGTAATGTCTGAATAAAGCTGTAAAAATACATTTACATAACATACATACATACATTACATTACATAATATGAATGACTGAAAGCACTTTAAAAGATACATGATACTGAATTGTTATGTATACATGTCTTCCATGTCTATAATCAATTCAATAGGGATTTTGCTAAAATTTGGCTGAGCAATATTAATAATGGAATCAACATTAGTCTCATTATCCTCTTTGTTTTTCCCCAGTGTGGTATGAATACAGTTTATTTAAAGTTATTTTAGTAACTTATGTAGAAGGTCACAGTTTATCTTGAGCACATCATATTGGGCTTGGGGAATTTATGAAGAGAACGTGTCATTATGTTTTACATTTCATGGGCTCATAGCAAAATCAGGAAAAAAAGAAAAGAAATAAAAAGAAATGCAAAAGAAACAGAAATAATAGATGAATTGATACTTAACACTAGAACCGCCATAGCCCATGCCATTCAACGCTTGTATTAAAAACATCATTTATTGCGTCATTGTTATTCCTGTTTCCCCTGCCCTAACCTTTTCTAAATACGTATTTTGCACATTCCTATATTTTCATAATGATAGAATAATATGTAAAAGCCACATAGATGCCCTAAAATCATCCTGCGCCCCAATGTTTGTCTGAACTCCCCAGCCGCGGCTCTGGGCCTATATTTAATTATGGGGCACGTCAAGTCTTATATGTAAATGTAAAGTATTTATATAGCGCTTTTCTAGTCTTAATGACTACTCAAAGCGCTTTTACATCATACAGGATACATTCACCATTCACACACATTCATACACTGTGGCCGAGGCTGCCGTACAAGGTGCCACCTGCTCATCAGATAAACACTCACACACATTCACACTCTGATGCACAGCATCGGGGGCAACTCGGGGTTCAGTGTCTTTCCCAAAGACACTTCGACATGGGACTGCAGGGCCAGGGATTGAACCACCAACCTTCCAATTGGCAGGCAACCGCTCTACCGCTGAGACACGGTTGGTTATATTTACGGGCGAGTGGGGTCTAGATTTCATTCGTGATAATTTTGGCACTCTGGGTCACTTGGTAAGTCTCATTTCGCAGTCACATTTGCATTTTAATGCACATATCACTCTGCAGTAGATGAAATAAAAGTGACAGACATGTAAGGTGTTGACTTTGGAGGAGTCTGTATGAGCATGTCCCAGTGTCTGCGTTCTATTTAACAGGCTTTAACGCAAACACAACGTCATGCATTAGCAGCGCCTCTCCGCCCAGCTTGGCACAAACAGCTTCGTTTGTTGTCAGGAAATCACCAAGCAAAAAAAGGACTAGGCTTGTACTCAAGGTAAATTACATGAAAACTACATAGAGCCTTCTTCTCTTCTGCAAATAAATTGACTTCTCGCCTTTGAGTGCGACTATCTTCTGTCACCACAACAACAACGCACCAATTTTTCAGAGTGCTGCCGGTTTATCTGTGCTTAAAATTTTCCATTCCATGCTTGAATTGAGACAAAGTCCACTACATGCTAACCACTGAGCACCTTATGAACTTTCAGTGTACAATATAACCACACACACACACAGGCACACACACAAACACACACACACACACACACATACATACACACACACACATATACACACACGCCACAGCCACAATTTGATAACACGACACAGATCAATTTAAAGACCAGTCTTGTTGCAAATGGATCACCCGTGCTGTAAAAGATGCGAGCGTGTGTGTGTGTGTGTGTGTGTGTGTGTGTGTATGCGTGTGTGTGTGTGTGTGTGTGTGTGTGCGCGTATGTGTGGTAATATCAGTCTCTGCACTGGCCACATTATCCTTTAGGGAATCTGTCACTTCCCATTTTGTTTAACGCGTAGCGGAGCAGGGCTCACACACACACACACACACACACACACACACACACACACACACACACACACACACACACACACACACATTCTCATAAGTCAGTCAGTGTACTACAGTTGACTTAATTAGAGGTGTGGCTAGACTTTCACTGGTAAATGTGCAGTATTAGTTTATCAGTGTGCCATCATGATGCATGATACTACATTCTAATCCTTATTGTAAGAGAAAAAGCTAAATCCTTTCTTTTCTGAGCCACTGTTCTCGTTATAGTCTCAATCCTTGTCATGCTCTATCACTCAGTGAAAAGGAGAAAAGATCATTTGTTGAGACAGGGGTACCACTCCAGACATTGAAGCCATTGTTTAGTAATGACATCATTGTGCAGCCCACCCTGGGCATTAGTGTCACTCAGTGTCCCTACTGTCAATCCCCAATCGAATTTTTAATCAGTCACACAGACACCGTTGAGGATCCAGTGAGATTAGCCTTCAATGAAATCCCCCACTCTCAAACCCAACAAGGGTCAAGAGCAGAGCAATCGCTGGCTGTAAACGGTGCATGGGAGCAGTTTGTAGTCATGTAATGGCATTATATGCCAAACAAAGTTATGACACATCACTAGAATAATTACATCTCCATTTCCAAACACAATGCATCACTTTCTATTGGCTAGCACACTCCTAACTAACTTGTTTTTCGCCTGGATTATTTTCATGTACAATGTTTTTGAGTGAAGGAAGTGTTACATGTTTTGTACGATCCAGAAGTGGTTGGGGTGGATGACTTGTTTTCGAGTTGAATGGTGGTCATCTCGCTCCCCCCTAGTGCCTGTGAGCTGAAACCCCCCCCTTGCAACTTTGGGCCGGCGGGCCGCCGACATCAGCGTCAGGAAGTATGGCGTGAGATCAGGTCTCGCTATGTAACTAATTGCTTCACGGCACTGCTCACATACGCCCATTCAGGAACCGGCAAACCATGTGGCAATGGAGTTTTTCACACTATCGTCATGGCTGACCCGGCAGGAAAGACGCAGAAAGCTCGGAAAGCATTGCCGGAGGAGGGGTTGTGGTCTCTATAGAAAACCTGTACAGGGAGCTTCACAAAGAAACCTGTACAGGGAGCTTCATAGAGAAACCTGTAGGGAGCTCTATAGAGGAACCTGTAGGGATCTATAGAGAAACCTGTCAGGGAGCTCTATATAGAAACCTGTAGGGGCTCTATAGAGAAACCTGTAGGGGGCTATATAGAGAAACATGTGGCGGGAGCTCTACAGACAAACCTGACGTGTATGGGGAGCTTTATAGACAAACCTGTAGGGGGAGCTCTATAGAGGAACCTGTAGGGGGAGCTCTATAGAGAAATCTGTAGGGGGGGGCTCTATAGAGGAACCTGTAGGGGGAGCTCTATAGAGGAACCTGTAGGGGGAGCTCTATAGAGAAACCAGTACAGGGAGCTCTATAGAGAAACCTGTAGGGGAGTTCTATAGAGAAACCTGTAGGGGGAGCTCTATAGAGAAACCTGTAGGGGAGCTCTATAGAGGAACCTGTAGGGGGAGCTCTATAGAGAAACCAGTACAGGGAGCTCTATAGAGAAACCTGTAGGGGAGTTCTATAGAGAAACCTGTAGGGGGAGCTCTATAGAGAAACCTGTAGGGGAGTTCTACACAGAAACCTGTAGGGGGAGCTCTATAGAGAAACCTGTAGGGGAGTTCTATAGAGAAACCTGTAGGGGGAACTCTATAGAGAAACCTGTAGGGGGGCTCTATAGAGAAACCTGTAGGGGAGTTCTATAGAGAAACCTGTAGGGGGAGCTCTATAGAGAAACCTGTAGGGGGGCTCTATAGAGAAACCTGTAGAGGAGTTCTATACAGAAACCTGTAGGGGGAGCTCTATAGAGAAACCTGTAGTGGGAGCTCTATAGAGAAACCTGTAGGGGGAGCTCTATCGAGGAACCTGTAGGGGGAGCTCTATAGAGAAACCTGTAGGGGGGCTCTATAGAGGAACCTGTAGGGGGAGCTCTATAGAGAAACCGGTACGGGAGTTCTATAGAGAAACCTGTAGGGGAGTTCTATAGAGAAACCTGTACGTTGAAAAAAAATGGTGGCTACCCTTTAATGTTTCCTCATGTGTCAATAGAAAATGCAATCCAAGCATTTCCTACAAAACCCATTTACTGTATTTCACATCTGGAGACTGCCCATAGGAGCTTTTGAGGGTAAAGGGTCTTGGTCAAGGGTACCTTAGCAGTGGTGGTCCTGCTCGTCCTCCGACCCGCAACATTTTTGTCAGAAGCCCAATTGTGTAACGTCAAGCCCAGCTAGTATTTCAGTCTGCCATCTGCCATCAAAACCGCCTGAAGACTATAACATCAGCATTAACCAGTCAGCCAATCAATAAGTAGATGTCAGACATAGTGAAAGTCCAGCGATGACATGATGCGAGAGACAGACAGTGGGAAAAAAGGAAGCAGAAAATGTATTTGGTCTTACCTTTATGAAGCAAAATGCATTCATGATGTCCAGCAGGGAGAAAACAAAGATACTAAGCATTAATATTTAAGCAGAATGTAACATTCATGTGTAATCAGGTAGCATTAGATGATGTGAAGTAAATGGGATTTTAATAACAACAACAACAAACAGCTGCACAACAAGTAGATCATATCTGTTCACAGGAACAAAACATTTTTTAAGATGTATTGTTGATTAGCAGTTCCCTTCCCAGCCTGCTACTTCTTTGAGGTTGGTGTGGACAGTCACACATTCTTTTATTTGTCTTTATTTAGTAATTCACTAAAAGGACAAGGCTCACCAAATCCCATCAAAAGATCCAATCTGGCAATAATGTCTGACTGTTACCCTGTGGCTCTCAGCTTCCAACTGAAGATAGAAATCTTCAATTTGAAATTTTTTTTTTTTTAAATCCTACAACAGCTAGTCACTGAAGTTTTTATCAAACACTACTGAAAGCCTTGGACTATTCTGAGCGGCAGATTAATCCACATTAGGTGCTGAGTATTTCTGACAGCAGCACGGTGTGCATGGGAATGAGCCAAAATAAACCAGTGTGTGTGTGTGTGTGTGTGTGTGTGTGTGTGTGTGTGTGTGTGTGTGTGTGTGTGTGTGTGTGTAGGACTATCAGAAACATGTAGAACATCAAGACTCCTTGAACCTACCTAAAACATGTGTTTATTGAATTTAGCATCAAGTATTACAGCAGATATTTGTTTGTTGGCTAGTAGGATAAAGTGGATGGAAGTGATCTGAAATCAATGTGTGTCTCTCTCTCTCTCTCTCTCTCTCTCTCTCTTTTTCTGTGTGTAAGTGTATAGTAATGACCTGAGTGATGCAGTGACCCTGTCATACTAAATATACTGCTCTGTGATCACACGCCCTGACTCTGCGTATGTGTGTGTGTGTGTGTGTGTGTGAGTGTATGTGTGTGTGTGAGCCTTCAGGATGACACATGATAGATTGCATGCATTGCTCAAAAAACTGTTAACCTCAGCCACCCCTACTCGCACTCAACCAGAGGGAAAGAGAAAGTGAAAGAGAGAGAGAGAGAGAGAGAGAGAGAGAGAGAGAGAGAGAGAGAGAGAGAGAGAGAGAGATGGAGAGTGACAGTGAGAGAACAGAGACATCCAATTGGCTGAATATCTCAAAACAAAAAACAACAAAATCCAGAGTCAGTGACCATGAGCTGGAAACTGAAAGAGGTCGCCATTTAAAAGTGTGGAGACCAAGAGAGGAACATGTCTGTGCACATTGCCTCCAGGATATCAAAACAGAATTACATTTTTTATGTACATGTCCCATTTATGAAGACTTAAGAACCAAATATTTGAAAAAAACATATACCAGGCTTCACTAACTACACTACACAAGCTTCCTTTTTTAATAGGGGAAGATAAAAGCAGCTAAATAGAACATTTCATATATTGGCATTATTATTTTTCTATCGTTTCAATGTACCCTTTAAGGGACATGCACATAATTTGTTTATTATCTGCAATAATGTCATAAATATCCTGTTGACTTGCATTATTATATCAGATGTATTTACTCCTAGTTGTTGTTTATATGTATGTTTGTTCTTGTGCTTTGGCAACACAGATGGATTTTTTTGTCATGCCAATAAAGCAACATGTAATTGAAATAATATGGAAGAGTGAGAGAGAGAGGTATGTTTTGTTAGTTTTCTTTCTTACATTTGACACAATTTTACAGAATATTGATATATTGATATATATTATAAAGCAATTTGAATTGAATTGAGAGAGAGAGAGAGTCAAGGGAAGGAGGTAGAGATATAGAAATGACAAAGTAAATGACTTGGACTTGGTCGAGACCAGAAGCCATTTTTGGCAAGACCAGTGGCTGAGACCGAGACAAATCCAAGTCCAAATACCAGCAAGTCCGAGACAAGTCCAAGACCATAGGAAAACGGTCTCAAGTCCGGACGTGAGTCCAAGGCCGGACTCGAGACTGGAGTGCACCGCCATGAGTCCATGAGGCTAATGTCTGATTACTTTCTGAATCTGCCACGTTCTATGTCACGTATATACAGTGTCTTCCTCTGATGTAGACTGTAAGTCAGTAGTAGGCTATACGGTGGAGTTGGTCATTTTTACAGTTCATTGCCTGTCTGGTTTTATTCTGTAAAAAAGCTTGTAAAAACGTCAACCCTGTTGTCTACAGTCAAGATATGAACATCACATTTGCAAAAATAAACATAATAAACATTATAACTCATAAAAAGCACATACTATTTACATTTCTTTAAAAAAGGCCCAAATATATGCCAAATCTCAAACGAGTGACACCATTCTCCTCTATAAAACGGTAGTTATCTATCGTGTCCGCTATATAATATCTTTGATCACATACTAGTACTAGTACTAGATCTTTTTGACTCTATACTCCCTGCTCTTGCCCATATATGGCCATAATACTCGCCTTTATTTAGACAGAGAGGAGACACGGAGCTTGCGGCAGAAATGAACGAAAATATGATGAATTATGGATAATTATCAAGTGGATAAATCTTGGATGGAACAGTTTGGATTTAATGCTCAACGACCCCAAAAAAAGGCCCAAGTTCCAGGCTGGATAGAAAATCACCTGCAGAGGCTAGAAAGACCCCGAAGAGACCACCGTGACGCTAGCTTGTTAGCTGTTAGCTGCAACAATCGGTAAGTTTCTGTCTTATTAAATGATTAAAATATGAATCAGAGGTGTTGCTTTAGGTCGTGCACGACGCTCTCGGTTCCAGAGGGTTCTGTCAAAGTGTTCCAAAGTGGTTCGGGGTCCTTCTGTAAGTACTTTGGGGTACAATTTGGTTTTGGAGAATTCTAGAAGCAGCAACAGTACAGGCCAAACGGGCTCTGCACTAGTGTTATCAATAATAAAAACAATGGGGCGCCCGGGGAGCTCAGTTGGTAGAGCGGGCGCCCATATATAGATGTTTGATCCTCGACGCAGCGGGTCGGGTTCGACTCCGACCTGCGGCCCTATGCTGCATGTCAATCCCCCCCCCCGCTCTATCTTCCCTTTCATGTCTCTAGCTATCCTAAATAAAGGTCTAAAAATGCCCAAAAATAATCTTTAAAAAAAAAATTATGAAAATAATGGCTTTAAGTTTTGGGAAGTTAAAGTTTTGGTCTTTTACTTTTTGTGTAAATAATTATAATTAAAAAGCTTCCGGGTTGAGTCCTCACATTTCCCTATTTTGGTATCCATATAGTGGGAAAATGGCACATTTAACATTTATTTTCATATGAGTGACCTGTGAGAGCAGACCTGCTGGATCTTGATTGATTGATTGATTGATTGATTGATTGATTGATTGATTTATTGATTGATTGATTGATTGATTGATTAAGCTCCACTCTGACGGCCGACATTGTAAGCGTGTTCCTCTGCATGATGCATAAAAATGGAACTAAAATGATAAGACGCAATAATAAACACAACGAAGATGGATGAGGAGACAGACAATCTGAACATTTAACAATGTCGAGCTTATGGCTTAATAATGTGTTATCTTATACACACATGTCAAGTGCCCCCCGCCCACACACACACACACAAACACACACACACACACACACACACACTTGGAAGGTGTTTAGCATATTGTGGTGCCTGCAGCCAGAAAATTAGTCACATCTGAAACAGTCTAATTAACCCAGAGGAGCTTAACCCACTTATCACAGCGAGCAGAGAGCAAGAGACATACACACACACACACACACACACACACACACACACACACACACACACACACACACACACACACACACACACACAGACACAAAGAGAGAGTGTTTCAGACTCAGACTCTCTCCTTTACTGATTGATTTCTCTCATCAAGTGTACATGTGTGTGTGTTTGCTTTATTTAGTCTCTCTGATTGATTGGCTTGTACAAAGCCAACCCTTCCTTGTCCAATACATTACTGGAACACAAACACACGCACACACACGCAAATGTAAAAAAATACTGTTTGTTGTGTTGTGGTGGGAAATGTCTAAAAAAAAAAATGTAAGAAAAGGAACTGCAGATACAGAATCCAACATTTTCCCTCTGCCATGCACTCATGTAAATTAGTAGTCCTACATAATAATTCAGCCGCAGATTCAGAACTAATTAGCTAATTAACTGGGCGTGGCATCCCATGCTGCAGATGCTCCATCTCCTATGTGGAACGCTGCATTGTCACATTTGTCTTCATTTCAAAGAGATTGACATTTATTTCCTAGTGCTGGTTATTTACTTAGGGTGACCATATTTTCATTTCCAAAAAAGAAGGCCACTCAGTCGGCCCCGAAACACTAATTCAGACAGGCTTCTCAGAGGTTAATGAACATGCTTTATTATGCCTCAATGGTACAAAAATAACTTATGTGATAAAATAAAAATCTGTAACAACCTGAAACAAAATACTAGCTATCTTTTTAAATGTATAAATAAATATGAAATAATGTTGATGACCTATTCTGTGTCAGCTTCAAAATCCAGCTTCAACTAAATATTTCTTAAAACTTTTTCAACGTAATAAGAAAAGATTTTTCGGTGTCCAAGTGAGCTTTGAGATCTCCAGCACTTTTATTAGACACTGAAACACATAGCATAATATATAATAAAATATAAGATTATAATATATATATATACAGGTAAAAGCCAGTAAATTAGAATATTTTGAAAAACTTGATTTATTTCAGTAATTGCATTCAAAAGGTGTAACTTGTACATTATATTTATTCATTGCACACAGACTGATGCATTCAAATGTTTATTTCATTTAATTTTGATGATTTGAAGTGGCAACAAATGAAAATCCAAAATTCCGTGTGTCACAAAATTAGAATATTACTTAAGGCTAATACAAAAAAGGGAGTTTTTAGAAATGTTGGCCAACTGAAAAGTAAGAAAATGAAAAATATGAGCATGTACAATACTCAATACTTGGTTGGAGCTCCTTTTGCCTCAATTACTGCATTAATGCGGCGTGGCATGGAGTCGATGAGTTTCTGGCACTGCTCAGGTGTTATGAGAGCCCAGGTTGCTCTGATAGTGGCCTTCAACTCTTCTGCGTTTTGGGTCTGGCATTCTGCATCTTCCTTTTCACAATACCCCACAGATTTTCTATGGGGCTAAGGTCAGGGAGTTGGCTGGCCAATTTAGAACAGAAATACCATGGTCCGTAAACCAGGCACGGGTAGATTTTGCGCTGTGTGCAGGCGCCAAGTCCTGTTGGAACCTGAAATCTCCATCTCCATAGAGCAGGTCAGCAGCAGGAAGCATGAAGTGCTCTAAAACTTGCTGGTAGACGGCTGCGTTGACCCTGGATCTCAGGAAACAGAGTGGACCGACACCAGCAGATGACATGGCACCCCAAACCATCACTGATGGTGGAAACTTTACACTAAACTTCAGGCAACGTGGATCCTGTGCCTCTCCTGTCTTCCTCCAGACTCTGGGACCTCGATTTCCAAAGGAAATGCAAAATTTGCTTTCGTCAGAAAACATGACTTTGGACCACTCAGCAGCAGTCCAGCTCTTTTTTCCTTAGCCCAGGTGAGACGCTTTTCGCGCTGTTTCTTGGTCAACAGTGGCTTGACACGAGGTATGCGGCAGTTGAAACCCATGTCTTTCAAGCGTCTCTTGGTGGTGGATCTTGAAGCACTGACTCCAGCAGCTGTCCACTCCTTGTGAATCTTTTTTTTCACAATCTTGACTAGGGCGCGGTGATCCCTATTGCTTGTACACTTTTTCTGACCACAGTTTTTCCTTCCCTTTGCCTCTCTATTAATGTGTTTGGACACAGAGCTCTGAGAACAGCCAGCCTCTTCAGCAATAACCTTTTGTGTCTTTCCCTCCTTGTGCAATGTGTCGATGGTCGCCTTTTGGACAGCTGTCAAATCTGAAGTCTTCCCCATGTTTGTGTAGGCTTCAGAACTGGACTGAGAGACCATTTAAAGCCCTTTGCAGGTGTTTTGAGTTAATCAGCTGATTACTTTGTGGCACCAGGTGTCTTCAAAATTTAACCCTTACACAATATTCTAATTTTGTGACACACGGAATTTTGGATTTTCATTTGTTGCCACTTCAAATCATCAAAATTAAATGAAATAAACATTTGAATGCATCAGTCTGTGTGCAATGAATAAATATAATGTACAAGTTACACCTTTTGAATGCAATTACTGAAATAAATCAAGTTTTTCAAAATATTCTAATTTACTGGCTTTTACCTGTATATATATATATATATATATATATATATATATATATATATATATATATATATATATATATATATATATAAGGCAGCCTCTTGGGAATTAAGTCACTCAACAAAGTACCGTAGTATTGTGTGCAAAGCACCAGTCAAGTACACGCTTAATGGTCCCATGAAAAACTGTGAAAACCGGACATTTTCATAAATAAATTTTTTTTGCGTCATCCTCCATGCGCCATACACTGCGGTGGATGAAGTACTCAGATCCTTTAGTTGGGCTGACCAGACGTCCCCGGTTTCCAGGACAATGCAGCGTCCATCTCAGCCAGAAACAGAGAAGAGTTAGGAGTGAGCGGTCTGACGCCTGAATGGAGCTACTGCATCAACCTGGTGTCATTGAGACGATTTGATACAGGTAAACATAATATAACCGTTCATAACGCTAACGCTCTAGGCTGAGCATTCATTCACTAACACTGCGCCTGGAGGCACTCGTCAGACAGTCCGGCAGAAACACAGGCTTTTCCATTTATTTTGAATGCCAGCTGCAAAAAGTTCAGTCCGATTCAACTTTTGGAGAAAAGCAACCCGTCGTCCATTGCTGTGTATGAGGATGTGTAACAGTAGTGGACCGTGTCTTGCAACAACAAAGCAAAGTCGCTTCATCTACTTTTTCTTTTTCTCCGTTACCGTCACGTGTTACCTTCATGTTCGGTTGGGACTTTTGGACTTTTCAGCTTGATCCGATCCAAAACTAACCAGATTCAAAAACTATACAATGTATGCAAAAGTGCAAACCTTGCTTGGGACTTTCACGTGTGAAAATACTTTCTGACTCGGTCACCCTGAAGGAATTAGGGCTGTGGAAATGTACATTATTTTGAATTAACCTTGTGAGCCATTACAGAATCCCACTTTACCCCTATGGTAGATACTGTCACTTTCCTGCATGCACTTCTCATAAGATTTCGTGATGTCACAGGGTTTTGCATGCACTGCCTGCCACATTGAATCTCCACTTTTCCCTGTAGCAAACACTTGTAATGAACTGAAAGTCCACTGCTGTGTCTAGCAGATATATGTATATTCGTTCTGGTATGACACTTAGGTCCAGCAGTGATGTGGTTGGAATTAGTTGCAGACCGAGGTCCTGTTTGAACAGGTATTAGCCCCTGACAGCAGTCTGCTATGAATAGAAAACATACCTATTTCATGGCAGTCTGGCCTGTAAGAGATGGATGGACAGAGCAACGCTGCCATTATTTGGCACTGATAGTGTGGAAAAAGGTGGAATTGAAATAACCTTGGGAACTGTTGCAATGGAAAATAAATTGTAGACTCTAGAACTGCATTTGCTCTTTGATGCTAAAGGACTGACAGTAAGACCTGATGTTTCTGTTGATGTCTGGAAAGTGCTCCGCTAATGTGTCAAGCTACACTGTAGCTGTGCTGGAAATATCTCTGTGTGATGATACTGAGATGGCCAGTTGCCTCCAGAAATAAGAAATAATACAACACAATACATGGAGCGAGATCCACATGTGTGTGTGTGTGTGTGTGTGTGTGTTCTTCTTGTAATGAGTCAGAAGCTTCATTTGGTATTGAAGATATGACTGAATAACCTCAGCTCTGCTCTTGATTCCTTCCCTTTTACTATGTCTCCTTCATTTCTTTCTTCTCTGCCTTCCTGTAATTGTTTGTGTGTCTGTGGTCTAATGTGTTAGCAGCTTCTAATTATTCTTCCTCCACCCACCCAGGACAACCGGCATCCACGCACACTCTATATCTTCTGCTTCAGTCTGGTGGGACAAATCGTTACCATCAGCACCTCTTCTCAGCGTTTGGGTCTCTCTCTCTCTCTGTCTCTCTCTCTCTCTCTCTCTCTCTCTCTCTCCCCTCACTGTAGACTGTAGTAATCAATCATCAGTGCCGTCTCTCGCTCTCTCTCACTCTCTCTCACTCTCTCTCTCTCCCCTTTGAGCTGACAGGTCCTATTTGTCATACTGCTTCCACAATACTGGACTGTAGCACAGGAAAACACACACACACACACACACACACACACACACACACACACACACACACACACACACACACACACACACACACACACACACAAACACTCCAACCATGTCTCCCAAAAAATTACATTCCCACACTAAACTGCATTCTCAATTACGTTCAGGGGAAACACATTTTCTCCCAGATTACACCTCCTCATATGTACCAGCGACAGCCGGACACAGTTAAACGGTGCTTTATGGTAAAACACCACACATACCTTCTTCGTCCTATCAACAACACCTTATAAATGCATATTTCAGGCATAACCTTATAGGAGTTAGGAAGTGGTTAGATTGTGGTGTCTCTGGTGTCTCCAAAGTTCTCTGAAACCATGCAAGAGTGACCGAATTGTGCTAAATGCTTTTACTCACTTCTGTGATTCTACTTTAGATGACTGTAAAGCCCCTAGCATTCATTCAAATGTCATCTTTCTTCTCAGACTTATCTCTGTTCTGCCTTCATTTGGCTCCCAATGAACGCTTGAACCTTAATGTTATACACCATTAAAGAGGAAATTTGCTAAAATTGTCACGATTGATGTGTTTCTAGCCAATGACGCCTCGTTCTAACATGGCTGCTCGGAGACATGGCAACGTTCCACACTGGGGGGGCTTGCTGGATGTCGGGGGCTATCCCGGGGTAAAAAGAAAAAAAAAAAGTAGGGATAGATTCATTGTATAGGCAGCAATATTGTATAGGCACTGTCCCCTCTTAGTCAATTAGTCGACTAATCTGTGGTTTTGGTATTAGTCGACTAAGATTTCTTTAGTTGATAAGTCATTTTTCTATGCTTATTCAAGCTTAATTAATAATTTCCAAGAAACTTATAGCAACTATAATAACATGTATTATTATATGTTCCAAATATTCTTTGGAACAATTTTTACAAACGGATTTAGCAGACAGTCAGCAATGGACTCCACATGATGATATTCAGAAATTAGATTAAAGGGTAACTACCATTTTTTTTTTTCAACCTGGAACCTATGTTCCTATGTTTTTGTGTCTAAGTGACTGTTGGAACAACATTGGTCCACTATTAGAGATCTCTGCAGTCGGCAGAGGAGAAACAAGCTACAATGTAAGTTAATAGGACAGTTGTCCAGCTTGTATTTACCTTCACTAAAGTGCTTGTTTTGCCACTGACAGACTCAGATTAATATTCTAAGTGTGTGATAACATTATGGAAAAGATTTCTAAGGAGGGCGACCTTTCTGTAAAGGAGTAAGATCATTTTTTTTAAATATAAAACCATCCGCTAAGTTGCATCCAATGACTCCATGTAAATAAACATTAATTTTAGCACGGTAAAATACACTTCATTCAATGTCTAGAGAAATAAAATAAAACTATGAAAAGCCATTTTGGGTCGTCTTCCCACTTTTCCAGCCATCCCAACTCTACTTTTGGTTGAAATAAACGCATAGTTTACCGATTTACATGTGAAACTACCTACACGCTAAAAGTATTGTTTTTTTAAATGGAGTCTGGTGGGTTTAGCGCTAGCGATGTCAGAGCTGTTTCTGAATAATGGATGATGTGTAGCATGTCAAACCTTTTTTGTTTTAATGCTTAATGTGAAAAACGTCCAAACTACCATACGGGTCACCGGCGACCCACTGGGTTTTACCCTCCTGTTGTCCTGGAGTTGTCCCGTTTTTAAGTTTCTACATCATAAATTTGGGATTCTTTCATCCAAATTGTCCAAATATTACATGCATGCTTTTATTAAATTTTGGGTGTTTTATTTCCCCCCAAAAACTAGTATAAAACTAATAATATATTGGTTTTAGTGATGTGTACAGTATACTGATGGTGAAAAATGTTCAAAAAGTGATTAAAAGAAAGTGTGTTTTGACCTGGGAGGACAACACAAGGGTTAAATTAAATAGGTGAGTACATTACGTATGTGAAATAAGTTATTACGTGATTGAAGCACTCTACAGATGTTACGTAACCCTATAGACGTTAAGATAATTTATGCATCAAGTAAAAAATTGTGAACTTTGCCTTTTGGGTTCACAAGAGACACAAATAATAATAATAAAGATACAAGCATGGAGCTTGAACAGCAGCTACACATTGTATGGACATGACAGTAGAATCTGATATGTCCAGAAATCTGTATGAAAATCGAATAAATCACCTTGCTCATAACATTATGTTTAGACATAATTATGGTTCCTAATAGGGTTGGGAACTAATTGAATAGTTATTTAGGATATGAACAGATAATGTGCTCTGGACAGATACAAATGTTCAAATTGTGCGACTTGGCAGCACACGTGTGTGTGTGTGTGTGTGTGTGTGTGTGTGCATGTGTGCGTGCGTGCGCGAGCGTGTGTGTGTGTGTGTGTTTTGTCTTGCCGACCTCAGCATTTTTCTCCACATTATTCTTGGTCATTTGATTTGAGAGGCTCTCAGGATGAACCTGCCGATGCAAGCACTTTTGCAACAGCACCACACACACACACACACACACACACACACACACACACACACACACACACACACACACACACACACACACACACACACACAGATCCTTATAAGACAGTCAATATTCAACCGCAGAAATATGATCACCCTCCTGCACACACCACAGTTTTTTTTTCATATTTTACACTTAATATAATAGTTTTTTTTTTTTTTTTATCACTTTGGTACTAATATCGCAAGCAGGTGGTACAACCTTACAACTCTTAGCACAAAATCCGAAGCAAGTCATTAAAATGACTGTTTTTTCAAACATGTAATCACATGATGAGTCTCATCAGCTACCAGTGAGAGCCCTGCCGTCTTCAGAAGTAAGCTGATGACTCTACGCTAATCACTTAAATTATAATTTATTATTTATACTCTTCATTGATTTACACTCTGTTGTTATTACACACTACACACAGGCCTGAAATACACACACATGCAATGGTCCAATACATACACTACTGGAGTCAGAGTGAGCGGACTGAGCGGTTGAGGGGGGGGGTTCAGTGCCTTGCTCAAGGTACGCTCCGCAGTGCCTAGGAGGTGAACTGGCATCTCTCCAGCTACCAGTCCACACTCCGTACTTTGGTCCGAACAGGGACTTGAGCCGCGACCCTCCGGTTCCCACCCCGACCCCCTTACAGACTGAGCTCCTGCCAGTGGGATGTGTCACTGATACATGGTGCGATGGCAATGTATTTGCAGCTCAATGTGACAAAGACAAAGGAGCTGGTAGTGGACTTGAGAAGGAGGAAGGCACCTGTGACCCCTGTCTCCATCCGAGGTGTCGGTGTGGACAGAGTGGAGGACTATAAATACCGGGGAGTACACATGGACAATCAACTCCTTTTTTCGATCAAAAACTCTGGAGTACTTTACAGGAAAGGCCAGAGTCGCGTCCAGTTTTTAAGGAGACTAAGGTCCTTTAACATCTGCCAGAAGATAGTAAGGATGCTTTATGAGTCTGTGCTGGCTGGTGCTGTTGCATGCTGGGGCAGCAGGCTGAGGAGGGAGACACCAACAGACTCAAACTAATACAGAAGGCCAGTGATGTTGTTGGTGTGGAGCGGGACTCCTTAAAGACCGTGTCAGACAGGAGGATGCAGTCCATCCCGGACAACTCCTCCCACCCATTCCACAATGGAGACCTTCCTCCACAGCGCTGTGGAGGAGGGTCTGTCTACTAGTTTGTTCATGCATTATTTTGGTTAATTACTAACATATTTATTCTGATTATGTATATAATATGTATGACAAAGTTGGCTCTTTCTTTTGTTTGTAATTTATTTGGTTGGTTGGTTTGACAGCCATTATGTTCCCCTTGGTGCTCAGTGTGGTGGGTGAGTTCAGTCTCTGTGACATCAGTGTATCTGGGTAACTTGCATATTTTGAAAATTGCATTGTTCATTTTTTGGCGAAATAAAACCAGGTTGAAAAGCCACCTGTGACATACGAGGCCTGCCACCTGGATCCCTCACAGTTAAAGTGATGCACACCTGCACTGTCCTCCTCTCTGCTGTCTCTCAGCTAATGAATGCAAATTATCTGAAAACTTTCATCTGTGTGTTCACATCAACGTTCCTCTGGCAGACTTGAGTGAAAATATATGGAAGCCCATATGTGACAGGAAATAAATTGTATGAAATGTTCCGAATGACAAAAATGAACACTCATGTGATATATGTATTATAATAATAACTCAAAGGTCCAGCTTTTGGGAGTTTTCCGTTCCATCACACAGTCTTATATGTCAGAGGAATGAAGGCTGAAAGATGTGGTTGAAAGTCTTGTAAGTGGACCTTTTGAGTTGATGATATTTGCCACATAGAGTATAATAATCCAAAATCAACTTAAGTATTACATAAACAAAGTCTTAATAATCCATTTTTTTCCAGTGATAATGTTCATGATGATAATCCTCCTATTATGTAAAAAAAAAAAAAAAGTGAATATTTAAATGTTTTCAGTCAGAAAATCCATGACAATCCATTCAAAACCACACACGGCATCCAAAAACAATGGTGCATTAAGGTGTTTTTGTAATGCGTTAATTCTTATACATGTTATTTGAGCTGTACAATAAACCTCATTTGCATATCTGCTAACATGTCTCTCCTGATTGAATTGTTATGAAGTGAGTAATGGAGCGGGTTTTCTTTTTATGGTCCTCATTCAGTCTCGATTCACACTGACAG
>JABXJD010000164.1:1315000-1347500 GCA_013375575.1 Percina caprodes
GCAATCACAAGAGACAATTTGGCATTTTAATGATTTAAAAAAAAAGAAATTTTTATTTTTAGCGTCATTAAGTGCACTGTAAAAAAAATCTGTAATTTTACATACTTTTCTTGTTAACTTTACAGATTTTTTCTGTATTTTTTTAGATACAGAAAAATGCCAATAAATTACAAAAATAAACTGTGAATTTAAATGTCTAATGTAAAATAACATAAAAAAACTGTAACTGTGAATAAGCATAGCATTATCATTATTTTACAGAAAATTTATGTTTTTCACATAAAATTACTTTTAAAATAAGTTCAAAATGTATTGTATTTTCACAAATATTATTTTTATTTATAAGATAAAACTGTTAAATTTAAGTTTAATACTGTAAAAACACTGCTAAAAGTAGATACAATCAATGGCAATTAACAGCAACAAAAGTATTTTTTCTGTCATTTTACATAGAATACTTGTGAATTGACAAATACCTCGTAAAATTATGGAAATATTCATTAATTTGAAAACAAAAACCTTGGAAAATAGCTTTTTAGTCAGTGTAAAAATGTCTATAAGCAGTATTAAACTGTAAAAATACAGTTTTTGTTATTTAAAACAGCCACAATCACTGTAATGACACATACAAAAGAAAATGTATTGTTTTCACATAAGTCTGTAAAAACACTATCAGAATGTATCATATATTCACAAATATTTTAGTTATTTAAAAGCTAAATCTAAGTATTAAGGTTTGATACGGTAAAACATTACTAAAAGTAGGTGCAATTAATGACAATTGACAGTAAAAGATATTTGTTCAGTCATTTTATATGGATTTGCTTGTTTTCAACATTGACATTTTATATTACAGTATAGTAGTATATACTGTTAAGTTATGTTAGAATAGAGTCCAGAAACCCCTTTTGATTGATACTATTTGTTAAAGGAGACCTTTTAGGCTTTTCTGTCATATCTATGATGTTACAATGTCAGATGTTCATGTTAAACATGGCCAAAGTGTCAAATAATGAGCTAAACATATTTAAAAGAAATCCCTGTGAGACAAAAAAAAAAATCACATTACCCACTGTTCAGAATTGTTTTCAGCAGTTTTCTTTACTCTGGGCTCTGTATGACGACACACTGACCCAGTTTCCTATATATCTGGCTGAGCACACAGGTCCCACCCACAAAACACAGGGACAGCGCTGCCCCGTTGGCCCAGTCCATCCAGAAAGCACAGGACGACAGAACTGAGTTGGAGCATGTTCAGTGTGTCACACAGAAAGTGCTTTTACGGTTATGAAGAAAAGGTATACATATTTTCTGGTTTTCACTCTGACGTTCCCTGGCTGCTCTGCATTAACTCCGTGATTTATGAAGTTTCCTGATGGACAGAGCTGTAGCTAACGATAGCTTGCAGCAGCAGCTGTTATAAGCTGCCTTTGAACCAACCGTACAAAGCATCTGTACTAATGTTGGTGTTTACATCTAAAACTAGCTAGCGGAAGCTACCATACAGGGATCACAAGACTACAATATAGGGCTTGAAATGCAGCATCATACAGCCCCTTTTTAAGTCAAAATGTCAGCTTAAACATTTCCACCCGCCATTAAAAAAGTCCAACTAACATCCTCCATAAAACCAAAACATCTCATTTTATTTACATTATTTATAGCATTTTCAGATATTTTCTTTCAAACCCAACTGGTTCAACATAAAGCAATGCATGTTGCCATTTTGCTTTGATAGGACTGTAAGAGCAATGAAAGGCTAATACAAAATGGTGGTATACCATACAGTGAACTACCATGTATAATTCTAAGACTTCCTCACTTTCTTGATTCAATTTTATATTATGACTTTCTAAAGCCAGCTTTTATATCAGTGTGCGCTGGAGTTACTTACAGTTGGTTACGTCCACAATAAAGTTGGTATTCAAAATAAATGAAAATCAATGCAGGGAAAATACAGGAATGTGATACAAACAAAACCCAAGCAGAACATGTTAACATATCTTGTTAAATGGTTTGTACCATTCATAGCACACTGTACAATATATTGAACATATAGGGCAGTCTTTATAAATCCATTTATATGCCAGTTTACAGCATGCAAGCCCAAAGTAAATTTTTGGACTCTTCTGACTTTATACTACAAAACCTCTGAATGACATTAAGTAACTACTAAGCTTTTAAGGTAGCTCAATTGGAAAGCATAATTAACGGCAAACAAAATCCTCAGTATATCTATCCAAGGTCTGTAACACATAAAAACCTGATGGTTGAGTATGAATGACATGTGGTGAGTTTGAAAAAGGCGATTCCTGAAGGCACTTGACCACTGCCACCAGAGCCACTTCCTCCTGGTATGTCTCCAACATTCTGAAAAGGGAATACATATTCAGTGTGTGTTCATATATTGTACAAAATATCATATTGATTTCAGAGAAGAATGGGCAGACTGGTTCGAGATGGTAGAAAGGCAACATTAACTCAAATAACCACTCATTACAACCAAGGTTAGGGCTGCTCAATTATGGCAAAAATTATAATTTGGTCAATATTGAGATCACGATTACTTATCGACTTTGGAAACATCATCCATTTATTTAACCTTTTTAAAAGACTTGTATTTTTAACAATGGATTTCCTTGGATATTATTCAACTGAAAAAGAAAGAATATTGCGAACCTAAGTGTGGCACAACAATTGTTTTACCTTGATTATTTTGTTTTAATAATTGTTGGAGCCCATTATTGAAATTGAATCGTAACCGTAATCAAGGTATTCAGAATACCATCTCTAAACGCACAACCTTAAAAAAAAATGGGCTACAGCAGCCAAAGACCCCACCGGGTGCTACTCCTGTCAGCGTTTTGGTACCCAACCCTAAACTAAGACCCCACCGGTGCCACTCCTGGCAGTGAGAATAGAACACAGGTCTCTCACACCAGAGTCATTTTGTCTCATGCACTGCCTCACCGACCCCCAAACAGAATGTTAAACGGAACTACTAAAGAAGCTACGCGTGGAAATATTTTCAGTTCATTTTGAAACTGTGATGGAACAAATTAGACTGTATCACAGATAATCAGTCTATGTTGTCATTTAAAGTCAAAGCTTTTAATATTGCCAAATTGAGTTTTATGTTTGATAGTGATTTCACATTTCTTGATTGTATAAAGGCTACATACAAATAAAAGGTGAACATTAATTTATCCGTACCGTTTTTATTTCTAAAATATTATATAGTTTTATAGGAGTTTTATAGACATGTCAAATTATTTTGTTTGTTACGTTTGTAGCCACATACATCCATTGTGGGCGTTCTTGGCAAGTTTTCTGAGGCTTTTATATTGTTCATATCCATATCGGAATTATATCATATTGACTAAATTACAGAATATATTGTGATATAAATATTGGCCCTATCGTCCAGCCCAGGTCATCACTGTTATAAAATAAAAGCCTTCGCAGAGTTGTATAGTTGTGACTTCATGACATTTCATAAAATTCAGAAACAGCAGCTACAAAATTTTGGATTTTAATCAGCCTTTTATATTAACTGGATCTGATAAACCCAAGATGACTCCTATGGGGCAACAAGATGAAAAATGTAATTATGGAGGATTAAATGTTGTACTCTGTTCACAACAAATAAGTAACCTTCACAACAGCTGTTCAAGATGAAGTTATAGAAGGCCTCTTACCAGCAGCAATGACTCGTTTAAGAGAGGCCCTCATTTTTTTCCCATGGCGCCTGGAACTTGTCTACCCACATGCTGCTGCCACATGGAATGGTTATTTGACAGGGCTGAAGATGGAGCTGAAGATGGGGCTGAAAACAGGGCTAAGGACGGGGCTGAAGACAGGGCTTTCTACCTCAGGTGAACAGGTGGCTGGCTGGGTCTTCTTGAGTCTGCATATAAGCACAGAACAAAAGTATAGTAAACCTCAGTAACAAGATATAAATTTGCAATGTCATTATTTGATATAAATGCATATTAGATTAGTTATTAAGATATAATCAACATATTTACATAACAATGAGATAGCTAACATGCAGCTTAAGGATTTCTGTCCATGTGTTTGTGGCACTGGTTTAACTGTATTCCTGTTAGTGCTATTGAAGTGCTCCCACTGTCATAAAAGCAGCATAGCTTTCGACATGTCCAAAGTGAAATCTAATGTTTTGCAAGTTGCATTATATGAATTTTAACGTGAAAAATAAACCAAGAAAATGATGCTTTGCAGAACTTACAAACCTTAAAGTTACAAGTGTATGTCACTTTTGATAAGCTAATGTTAGCTTAACTTGGAAGTAGTTCGTTTAGCATCTTTTAGCATTATTACCGTATACCGTTCTGTAAATCTTGGCTAGCCTTTCTTTAAAGAACCGAATATGTTGGTTAGTGAATAGAAATCATTTTGTTAATTAAAACACTTACGTGAAATGTGTTCAGTGCTGCTCCAGTCCTTCAATGGCGCCCCACTCCTCCTTCACGTCGCTACAAATGTCCTCGTTGTGAAAAATACTCTTCCTCCAGCAATGTTTCTTACTTGATTGCGGCTGTTTTACCGTCGTAAAATCTCTGAATATATTTTGTTTATGACATTGTTTAATTTGTTTTGTTCATTTGAAACAGTCAAATGTAACGTTAACGTCACAGAAAGCCGCGCAGGAAGACCACAGAACTAACTACCTACTTGTGAACTACAAACGCACCGCGCAGTCATACACATGCGCATCCGCACATTACTGTCACCAACTGGACCGGAGGGGGCGTGTTCGACCACTGTCATGAATGCCGTGGCTGGGCTTCATTCCATTTCAAATAACTGCCTGTCTGCCGCAACCCGAACCCTAAAGCCACTGTTTCTGTTAAAATAGATGACTTATAGATGCCATCCAATAAAGCACTTCACACAATATGTTACAATTCTCTTTTCAAGCTAATCAAAATAGATTGTGTGTGTAAACTGACAAAAAGCATAAAAGCACTGCAGTAAATATTAAATATGTTTACTAGTATTTGGTTATAACAAAATATTTCTGGCTACTGTGATTTAGTATACTCCAACTAACGGTGCACAAACTCAGTAAAGACACATGCCTTTGGTGTGAGAAACCTGGTTTCAAATCCCACTGCGATACATCCACCACTGTGCCCTGAACCAAATGGGTTACCTTCTCCAGAGATGTGACCTCTGACATATACAACAGTTGTAAGTCACTTTGGATAAAAGTCTCAGCTAAATAAGTAAAATGTAAAATATGTAGCTCTGATTAAATGGTGATACTTTTACCTGACAGAAACAAGTCTACAGGTCTTGATTTTCCAGATTATTTCCACATATATGCATCTCCTGCTTTCCTACATTCCATGATTACTTTCATTAAAAACATAATCAACTCTTGAAAGGTAGTACTGATGGGACAATATGACTTCATATGAAGGCATCCCTGATAGTATGTTGTTTGGGCATGTGGACATGGATGTTGTGGTGTTAAAAATATGTCATTAGTAAAGACAACTGTTAAACTACATTCACACTGCAGGCTTTAATTATTGTCCAGATCAGATTTTTTGATTGACTGTCCTATTTTTAAATGTGCCGCATATTAGATTGTAGTGTAAACTGGCTACAGCCTGAAAGAGGATGCAAATACATGACATATGACTTTTGTGGCCAGCTGCATTAAACCACTCTAAGAAAGTGCAATATTCTACTTTTGTAATACCATTATCAATATATTTTGAACCTTTTCATGTGTTTCTGTAAAATAAATAGTAAATTAAAGCTGTCTGATAATTTCTTAAATAAAAAAGTACAGTAACTGGAGCATTTGCTCAGGTTTCACTTCAGCCCCTGAGTTTGAGACTCCTGATCTAGAGTGACATCAAAGTCGCATGAATTCTGATTTGACTGTCAGACTGAGGTCACATTTCAAAAAGCCTAGCTGTATCTCATTATGATTACATATGCAGCCCAAATTCAAACTAGAAAACATTTAATTTTATGTGACTTATTGTTATAAAATCTGGTCTAAATTGCAAAAAAATCTGATTTGGGTCAGTCTGCGGTCACAACACAAGATAAACCATTGGTAATACTTTCAAAATAACCACTCTGTGTGTTACAGCATTAAAGCATTATATAATGTTCTGTGATTCGAATTTTTATTTCATATGTGTCTGTCTGCCTTCATAAATTCCAATCTGGACAGTAAAATTGGGATATTTTGCACAAACAAAATTCTTATTAAAAAGTAAGACTGCTTTTTTCAAATCCAACGACATGGAGAAGCTTTTCCATATGAGCAATTGTAAACAGCTTCTTGGATTGTAGTATCTTGGAAATATGTGAAACAGCGCGAAAGACTTGAAAGGGTTAAATCATGAACGTAGACGTCGTTAACAGATCTGCCAGGTGCAAAGCGGTCAACTTCAAAGACAACTTTCATCTCTGCAAAGTCAGGAGCGGGAGATTTTGGGACACGTGACTCTAAATGTGCGAACCTTCCAATAATTTTAAAGAACAACGGCAACGTTTGAGTGGGAGGGTTACGTTAGAAAGCGCGGTGGATACAGCGGGAAGGAGAGAGAGACCGAGCCAGAGAGGAGCCGTGGCTGTTTTACCGTTTGAGACAGTTTGGAAGAGAGAGAATTTTAAGTGCAACGTGTGCGAAATTCAGGTTGGATAAGATGCCATTGACAGTCTGCACGTAAACAAGAACTACAAGGTACGTAAGCCCGACATAAACTGTATGAACTAACGTTAACGTTACCCATTCAAGCTTGGTAACTTTAGTTAGCATAAATGTTAGCTTGTTAATCATTTACCAACTTTGACTCCAGCTTGGCAGACGTGCTAATTCTGTAACCTGGGGCCTGAACCTCGACGTTAACGTGGTTAACGGTGTCAAATAAATGAAACAACGTTACAGCAGTAAGTGTTGGCTCACTAGTATAATGTAATGTTAGGTTGAGACAGTGTTAACTGTTTTACCTATTTAGCTAATGTTACTTAAACAAAATAGTTTACAATGCATTTTAAAATTTTTGGCAGATTTCTAAATTAAAATTGCCTATGCACTCAAATACTTTTTTCTCTCTCAACAGATTTGCTGACAAAGTAATCAGAAGAGGTGAGTGTTTTGCTATGTTCAAAGATTACACTTGTCAGGTGTCTGTGAAAACCCTAAAAGGTTACTATGTACAACATCAAGGGTTACACAGAAATGAGGCTCATTACCAGTATGCATGTTGGAAGTCTCACTTTAGAAATTATAATTCATTTAAATGCCATGTTTACAGTCATCATCGACAGGCATCTTATGTGTCACAGAGTGAGACTTTGCAGGGACCGTATAAATGTGAACTTACTCATTGTAAGAAAGAGTTGATTGATCTGAAAGATCTTTTGTGTAACCTGAAATCTCATGCTTCAAAAAGAGAGGAGGTGCAATGCCCGTTCAAAAACTGTGATAAGACCACCTATCCAGAAAGCACAAACACTCCAAAGCTCTTCATGTCTCTGGTGCATACTGTCTTCCTTCAGCACCTAGTGAGCCTCAGTTTTCTAAAGCTTGTACTTGTACTTTTGTTAACGAAAGGTTGATATAAATGAACAAATCCTAGATTTTTGTTTTTATTGCTTTTTGGAAAACATCCCAACCCATTGGAGTTTGTAGCTATCTATTGCTAGTTTCTCCAACATTACCTACTCCATGTATAAGTAATGATAATATCGTATTGTTTGGCCTCTGGTGATTCTACTCCTACCAGTTGTGTGATGGATGTCTTTTCATGTGTTTCGTGTGCTTTAGTTAAATCTAATTTAACTTTACAAACTTATTGAATAATTACTGGACGTTATGGTCTTTGAGCACAGTTTGTCACAAAAATACAGATCCCCTGTCTTTTTTATGTTTACAACAGGAAGTTCACCTTTGGCAGCAGAGTACTTCATGCTTTCTGTGGACCAGACCATTGTGAAAGGCCACATCAATGCCTTCACTGATGCCCTTGTGTTGATGTTTGCCAAGTACTACTGCCTGAACATCTCTTACACAGCAGCCCAAGGAGCAACATGGGAGTTCTTGAAGAGGTAAGAAAGCAAAAGTCTATTTTAAATATCAAAACAGATATTGAATGACCAGAAATTTAGTTACCCCTTTAAAATCTAATGCAATTTAATAAAGGAGCCTTGCACAGGACAGGATTTCACAACTTTTCCTTGCTGTCACAGCCTTTGTCTTTTCACTACATTTATATGTACATGTATATTAATACACACTCTACAGTTGAGAAACTGTAGAGTAAGCAATAAGCCACTTTATATTATGTTACTTTAAGTTACAGTGGTCAGTATTGTGCCAATATGCCTCCACGCTGTGGTGTGTGAAATATATGGAAAGGGCGGGTCTAAAATAAAAAAGTGAGTGAAATAGCATACTCGATAATGTCTGCTCATTGATAAATCAATCGTTAAGATATTACTGTAGACAAGACATATCTCACACCGATGGTGGCAAATTATTTTTTAGTATGAATTTGACAGGTGAATTATCACATTGTACTGTTTTCTTTTAATAATACATCCAAATGTTATATATATATATATATATATATATATATATATATATATATATATATATATATATATATATATATATATATACATACAGGTAAAAGCCAGTAAATTAGAATATTTTGAAAAACTTGATTTATTTCAGTAATTGCATTCAAAAGGTGTAACTTGTACATTATATTTATTCATTGCACACAGACTGATGCATTCAAATGTTTATTTCATTTAATTTTGATGATTTGAAGTGGCAACAAATGAAAATCCAAAATTCCGTGTGTCACAAAATTAGAATATTGTGTAAGGGTTACATTTTGAAGACACCTGGTGCCACAAAGTAATCAGCTGATTAACTCAAAACACCTGCAAAGGGCTTTAAATGGTCTCTCAGTCCAGTTCTGAAGCCTACACAAACATGGGGAAGACTTCAGATTTGACAGCTGTCCAAAAGCGACCATCGACACATTGCACAAGGAGGGAAAGACACAAAAGGTTATTGCTGAAGAGGCTGGCTGTTCTCAGAGCTCTGTGTCCAAACACATTAATAGAGAGGCAAAGGAAGGAAAAACTGTGGTCAGAAAAAGTACAAGCGATAGGGATCACCGCGCCTAGTCAAGATTGTGAAAAAAGGTGTGGACAGCTGCTGGAGTCAGTGCTTCAAGATCCACCACCAAGAGACGCTTGAAAGACATGGGTTTCAACTGCCGCATACCTCGTGTCAAGCCACTGTTGACCAAGAAACAGCGCGCGTCTCACCTGGGCTAAGGAAAAAAGAGCTGGACTGCTGCTGAGTGGTCCAAAGTCATGTTTTCTGACGAAAGCAAATTTTGCATTTCCTTTGGAAATCGAGGTCCCAGAGTCTGGAGGAAGACAGGAGAGGCACAGGATCCACGTTGCCTGAAGTTTAGTGTAAAGTTTCCACCATCAGTGATGGTTTGGGGTGCCATGTCATCTGCTGGTGTCGGTCCACTCTGTTTCCTGAGATCCAGGGTCAACGCAGCCGTCTACCAGCAAGTTTTAGAGCACTTCATGCTTCCTGCTGCTGACCTGCTCTATGGAGATGGAGATTTCAGGTTCCAACAGGACTTGGCGCCTGCACACAGCGCAAAATCTACCCGTGCCTGGTTTACGGACCATAGTATTTCTGTTCTAAATTGGCCAGCCAACTCCCCTGACCTTAGCCCCATAGAAAATCTGTGGGGTATTGTGAAAAGGAAGATGCAGAATGCCAGACCCAAAAACGCAGAAGAGTTGAAGGCCACTATCAGAGCAACCTGGGCTCTCATAACACCTGAGCAGTGCCAGAAAATCATCGACTCCATGCCACGCCGCATTAATGCAGTAATTGAGGCAAAAGGAGCTCCAACCAAGTATTGAGTATTGTACATGCTCATATTTTTCATTTTCTTACTTTTCAGTTGGCCAACATTTCTAAAAACTCCCTTTTTTGTATTAGCCTTAAGTAATATTCTAATTTTGTGACACATGGAATTTTGGATTTTCATTTGTTGCCACTTCAAATCATCAAAATTAAATGAAATAAACATTTGAATGAATCAGTCTGTGTGCAATGAATAAATATAATGTACAAGTTACACCTTTTGAATGCAATTACTGAAATAAATCAAGTTTTTCAAAATATTCTAATTTACTGGCTTTTACCTGTATATGTGTGTGTGTACAGTATATACAGTGTGTGTGTGGATAGATAGATAATACAGGAGTCCACGTTACTGAAATTGTTTGATGTGTTTCATTTGATAGATGCCTTTTCAAGATCAACCCAGACAAGGGATTGAAAGTGGAGAAGAATGCTACCAGAAAGCAGCTGCCGGTCAGTCCAAAGGTTCTTTCCCTGATAACAAAACTCCCGAACTATGAATGGAGGGAGTAAAAAGAAACTTTTCAGAAGGGAGACCATTGCCATCCAATGTCCCTAGTTGCACAGTTCATGTTGGTCTCACTAGTGTTCTTTAATTGTTGTCAAATAGTACCACTTTGACCCAGATGAATACTAGGTACACATTGTAACCATCTTTCAAATATAGAATTGGTTCACAGTACTGGACAAAGTTACTACTTTTAAATTATAGGCTTCTTCAGTACCTTCAGTTAAGTTACTGCAATAACAGTGGAAGCAAGCATTAATTTTACCAGACTGACTTTTACATTTTATTGCTTTCTTTGTGTTTTTATTTCACTGTGAACATTAGCTAAACCTACCTAACTGTTCTTGAACTGAAGCAGGCAATTGTTGGACTGCTAGCAGTATGTAGCCATGCCACGTTAAGCTTTGTAAACAAGTATGTTGATAGAGCAACAACTGTTTTCTATTCTGATCTGTTGGTCAACAGAATAAAATACATGTTGAACAGTAGTAAGTGTGTCCTGGTTGTTTCTAAGAGCGGTTATTGTTAAGCTAAATCTCCATTTTATAATTTGTCATTTAACTGCTCTGTTATAGCTCAATATTTTAGAAATTGTCCATTACATTTGCAGTATTATAGCAGTGTTATGAAATTTGACAAAATTATCAGCAGGTTGTTGCTATAATCAATATTTCTTTGACAGTATTTGGACATTTAAAACAAAGGTAAATTCGTTGCTGAGGATACTTTTTTAACAATAAAGATAAATTAAATATAAATGATTTGCATGTAAAATTGCATTTAAAAACATTAAACTTGGTAGATTGCTGTAATTGTACTCACACATTCTTGTTTAACAACAGTATTTGATTCTCTTTTAAAGGCAAATCCATTGTTTTTACGGCAAAGTATGCTTATTTTACATTGAAGATTAAATAAATATACATGATCTTTATGTAAAATTACATATAAAGACTCATATTATACTTAATAGATTCTAAAATGAATGGTAAATTGCTGTATTTATACTTATACATATTTGTTTAATGAGAGTTTTTTTTTTTTTTTACGGTAAATTAATTGTATTTATGGCAAAGTATGCTTTTTTCACATTAAAATCAATTACATACACAGGATTTATTTGTAAATTTACATGTAAAAACTTGTAATAGACTTGATATGATCGTAAATTAAGGGTAGATTGTTGTAAATATAAAGCTTATTATCTGTTTTACAACAGTATTTTGACATTTTTTAAAAGTAAAATCAAATGTTTTGTGGGTGAGGTAACGCGTTATTACATTGAAGATGTATTAAATAACATGATTTTTACATTATATTATATTATAAAACTCAATTAATAGTGGCACTTTTCCGCAATTTTAAGACCGATTATTTGTATTATAACAGTGTTTGACTGTATTTATAGGTAATTTAATTGTTTTAAAGGGGTATATGTCCTTTTTTTAAACATTAAAAAGCCCAATAATTACATAGAAGTTAATGTAAGATTAAAGATATATTCCGTTATTTCATTATGGAAAATTACTGTATTTTTACGTGATTAGGTTTTACCGTTATTTTACGGTAATTTTTTGGCGCCCCAGCTGCCGGAATATTACCGTTTTTTCACAGTTTTTTTTTTTACAGTGTGTCATAGTTGCCATTTAATGAACTCTAATTAAAAGTTAACTTGCAGGGGTGGCCTCAGCTAATCCAAATGTGCATCTTGCCCACCCAATAAAAGTTACGAAAACATGTTCAGCCAATGGAAATAATAGCACCCAAAACACCAGTGATGTTTCTAATTTCTGATTGGGTGGGCAGCTGAAAGCAGCGCACCCATGTCTTCTCGGTCTGTCTACTCTCTCTGTGAAGATTCCGCGGTCAGTGTAGCAACTTCAATAAATCATAATGGATGCCCTTCTGTGTGCATGTGTGTGCATGTGTGTGCATGTGTTTGCATGTGTGTGAATGTGTGTGCATGTGTTTGCAAGTATGGAAAGCCAAACTGTTCAAATATATGTGATTTGTCTATGTGCTGTCTATGCATTGTCTACGTGTTGTTGACGTGTGAAACAACAATGCGTAAACGTGTTGTCTACATGTTGTTTACGCGTTGTCAACGCATTGTTAACGTATTAAAAAACAACGCATAGACAACACGTTGTTTAAGCGTTGCTTACGCGTTATGTGTTGTTTACTTGTTATTTTCTCATGGCCATATCTTGTCATGAACAATTAAGCCTGTCAAAAGAACTCGACCCAAATCCAACGATTATAGAAGTTATCTCACGTTAACGTTTTCTTCTTCACTGGCGCCTATGGAGAGTAAAAAGCTTACCTACAGTAACTGACCAAAGATCAATGATTACCACATTTCTCTCTCATATTGCTCCTCATAACCACTGAGAACTGTTAAAAAAATCAAACCAGAAATTTGGTGATGATTGATTGTTGTTTAGGGACATTAGATCACGTTGTAATGACTTATAAAACCCATGAGAACTGTGGGGAGTCAACCCACAGCAGTGTGAAGCAGAAAACGTTTAATGTCAGATAACGGTCATAATCGATTTTTTGACAGAGACATTTGGTAATCAGTGATCATTGTTTATGTACATTAAACCATGTTTTTATTCATTTACATTAGTAAGCTACAAGACAGCGTCTTTCAAAACATGACAAATGACAAAAAAAAAAATGTGTCTTTGTCCCCAGGACGTTTCAAACCACACTGACGCCCATGGATTCTGCCATACCAGCAGAGCAATAAGACAGATGGAGGATTTCTTGAAATATTGTGATTTTAACAACATTACAAGAACCCAGATGGGATGGGGTATATTTTAATGTCTAGAATGTTTTGAGCATGAGCAGAAATCTTGCTGAAACACATCTGAATTATTACAGTCCAGAGGTTTATTAATTAATTAAAATGAATGCATGAATCATTCACATGAATAAGTCTCACATGCACATTTAAAGAGGAGGGAAGACTAGATCGTGCATTCATGTGTGTTGACTCAGCATTATATATCTATATCTATATGTATATATCTATATATATATATATATATATATATATATATATATATATATATATATATATATATATAATTGGCACTTTTTAAACCATGAATCCATAAATAAAGATATTTCCAGTATGAATTGATGCAGACAAAGGTAGAAATAAGTGCATAAAAATACACAAGAATGTGGGAAATGAAGAGTTTAATGCTCCGCACTATGTTCCCCCAGACCCCCCCACCATCACCAATGTGTCCCCACACATGTTCAAACAACCCTATTCCTTTGGGTTGCCAAGCTGGCTGTGATTAGGCCAAGTGTTTGTCATGTTACCGGGGGGAGGGGGGGGACCCATTGGGCCTTAAATACACGTCTTTGACCTACCAAACTTCCAAGTTGCCTACTTATTAGTTCTACCAGCCCACCCTAATATAGCTAGACGTACCTACAGTTGTATACAGTCTGGATGGACGTCCATCTATCGTTATTGGCATTTATAATATTCATTCATCAGAATCATTTATAATGACAAATAAATGATTCTGATAAATCAATATTTAATAAATCCAAACGGACTGTCAACCATGTTATGAGCGTTGGCGTTGTGTAGTCTGTCCACCAGAGGACGCTCTGCAACGTCCCTGTTGGCAACACTCTGATTATTATTTTTTTGTATGTTGTATGTGTTTTTGTTCAAAGGTTAAGTTTCATATCTTAAGGTTGTGTTTTTATACATTTAATGTATCAGAACTTTAATGTATTTTAATGTTCTGTTAGTGAGAACTCATAAATAACTACAAATAACTAATGTTAGAGAAATCTGTTCATGTTTTGTAATGCGTTTCTGCATTTAAAAAAATATATATATACATATGGGGGCGGAGGGGGTCATAACCCAATTTAGATTGAACGTGTTGCTGCTTTCTTCATGGTCTACAAAGGAAAGTCACAGATAATTCAGTGATTTTTCACAGAGGACGGAAAAAAACAATAATCAATGGAAAACGGCCAATGAATAGAGAATGCAGCCACAAGGGTCTGCATGGGAGACCCATATGCAGCATCGGACCATGAGTGTACGCATACTGTACGTATGTATTCCCACTTGGTCAAGTCTATATTGACGATGTTTCACTTCTGGGATTGTTCCGATGCTGCCGGATAATCCACCATATTTCTTTCAACCCACATGCTATATGGCCAAAAATATGAATACATGAATACTTTGTCTGGGTCTGTTTCTCTTGATTCAGGCCCCTTATCTTAATGCTCATGAATACAACTATATGCAGACAATAGTGTGCTTTCTACTTTCTACTACAGCTGGTGTTTGTCCCTGTTGATCCCAGACTTGCCTTTGCATTAATGCTAATGGCAATCTTTCCCAAGCCATAACCATACCACGTACTTCTATTGAAGGGGGTTATTCCTGTCTGAATTTGATTTGGAAGAATACCCCTGCAGCCATAAGTCGAAGCCAAAATGTTGTGGAAAGCCCGCTGAGTGGAGGCTGATAGCAGCAGAGTCATGCCCATGGTTCTGGAATGACATGTCCAACAAGCGTGGGTGTAGCTTGAGTGCCCACATATTTTCGGCCGGTGTTCACACGCGTTCGGCCATGTAGTGTGAATGATACTGTCAGACTGTAAGATGACTTCTGTCACCTTAATTTACTTAAAAGAAAAACAAGAAGTAAAATATTAAGAGGGTTGACACTGAAAGCTTGCTTTAACTCTTTGATAGCGCCTATTCACACACACACCATAACCTCAGCAGAGGATGTAACAGAGAGAGATGCTCACACAATGAAGGAAGGAAGAAACCAGCAGTGCGTGTGTGTGTGTGTGTGTGTGTGTATTTCTTCAGCCTGTAAGGCACACTGTGACCCAGATAGCATAAAGGATTTCACGCATTCGGGATCCCTCTAAATTAAAGACACTCACTTCTCTTTCTTCTCTCTCTTCTCCGTCATGGGGAGGGCAGGGAGGGAGGGAGGGCTGTGTGAGCGGAGGATTGAATCGGTGTCATGGATGGAGGAGAGAACACATCTCCTCCTTCCCTCCTCCTCCATCCCCTCTTCTTACTAAATCATCAAAAGGAGTTAAAATGCCAACAGACATAATGAGGTTGTGGAGTCTACCACTCCCCCCCACAACCCCCCCCAACCCCAATCCCTTGCCACCCCACATCTCCACTCCTACGCTCTCTCTTACCAACTTTCATCCTCATGCATTTCATTTTTCAATAGCAGGTGGTGTTGGAGGTTTAAGTTTGTCATTTAAAATAAATCTCATGTGAAGACTCAAATTAACAAAGAATGTGTTCTACTAACTAGTACTGTGTGTATATCGTATTCCTCTGTGCCACAGCGCTCCATTAATGTCCAAAAACTATTAAAGGAGCGCTCCAGTGATTTATCCTGAATTGTGCAGCACTTTGTAAAGTCTGCTATAAGTGAATGCCTACAAATCTCATAATTGAATTCATCAGAGATGTCCCACCATACTTTGGTCTACATGGGGTCTTGAACCGGCGACCTTCCGGTTCCCAACCCAACTCCCATAGTGACTGAGCGACTGAGCCCCCCCCCCCCTGCCATTGCCCTAAGTCCATGTGATGAGCTGTGTGTATAAGCCGTGCGGAACGGCAGCTATTCCTGTAAGCTTGTACTATAATTATTCCGAATGAAAATGCAAGTTAAATGTCTTATAATAAAAAAAATGATGACATGTTTAGATTATGCGTGAGGTTTCTACGACCCTGTTAACAACAAGAAGGTCTAACACACAACACTTTTACCTAAATTGTGACCTTTTCCTGTTTCTGTGGTGTTGGCATTTCAGATCTGGAGCTGTAATAAATACCCAGCTAAACAGAAAGATATCTTACCATATATCTGACCCAGAGAGGGCAGGGAAGTCAGGAAGTGTTGAGAGATGGACGGACACATTTTTTGTGTTTTGTTTTGTGTGTTTTTTTTTTGTTTTTTTTTTTCATTACTTCCATGAACATATGACACCACCTGCTGTTGGTCCTCTCTGGCGGCACAATTTACTGTTTTTGTAGCAAAATCGTTTTCTCTGCTGCGAGAAACAAGGTAATTAGGTCAGCAAGAGCATAAAAGCAGGTGTGTGTGTGTGTATGTGTGTGTGTGTGTGTATGTGTGTGTGTGTGAGAGAGAGGTAATTATATCAAGTGTGTGTGAGAAAAATTAGTTTATTATCACACGTGTCTGTGTGTGTGTGTGTGTTATTGAAAGTGGGAGAACGAGAGAGAGAGAAAAGTAATTATGAAGGTGAAGGGGTGTGTGTGTGTGTGTGTGTGTGTGTGTGTGTGTGTGTGTGTGTGTGTGTGTGTGCGTGCAATTGTGAGATAGAGAGTGGAGGATTCACTGCTAATGTTGCATTGCAGTGGAGTAATGTCTGACTACACCAATAAGACTTTATATTTCACAATATATATTACAGAAATATAAAGTCTACTTGTGCTGCATTAGGGTGGTTGAAGAACACAACTGGACGTCGCACAAATGGGCTGTTTAAGTGACACTCCCACCGCCGCACAACCTTGCGGAAAATCACTGTATCATTGTTCATAAAAAAATATATATATATATATATATATATATATATATATATGTAAATATAAATATATAAATATATATATATAAATATATATATAAATATAAATGCTCTATATTGAATATGATATGATCTGCCAGCAGAGATAACTTCACATCACTGACACTCCATGTTGCACAGGATGGAGAGCTGCCTATACACACTTGACTACAATGTATACTTAATTAAATAATTGCATTATTTTACTAATACATAGCTATACATTATAATTCCAAGAGTAATCAATGTAAGATATAATATAACAGCATTTCATTGCCTCCATTGTCAATTTCAATTCAGGTCTAATCTGTTTCACTGTCAGCACAGGGAGGAAACATAGCAAAGTAACAAAGTCCACACACACACACACACACGCACACGCACACGCACGCACACGCACACGCACACGCACACGCACACACATAAAATGCAGTCAACATGAAATGTTCTGACACATCAGGAGGAAAACCCCCTTACGGAAACACAAAGTGTGTGTGTGTGTGTGTGTGTGTGTGTGTGTGTGTGTGTGTGTGTGTGTGTGTGTGTGTGCGTGTGTGTGTGCATATGCTTTTTAACTCTGACCCACATATTAGAAGACCCCAAAGGAGGGTGAGGGATGTGCAGGCGTCATATTTTAGAAACGCAGGTAGCCGGATTATAGGCATTCAACCAAAAATAATACAGTTGAGTACACAAACACACAGAAACATGCAAAACAAAAATACACTTGTAACAGAGCTGTGAAGGGATAGAAACCAAAACAACCTACAGTGTGTTTGTATCGGCCCAGCAGCTGCAGCGACCCCGAGCTGGCCTGGGTGCTGCTGACCTATACTGCTGAATCTCTGCCTAAATCTGCAGAAACAACAAATATAACCAAATATGATATAGTCTGACTCAACACATGTACATTGCTGGGACAAACCTGACCCGTGGATGTCCCTCCCCTCTCTATCTCCGCTTAGGGCGGTTGTGATGGTGTAACCCTCATGTTGTCCTCGGGTCAAATTGACCCGTTTTCCTATATCAATGTTCTTTTTAATTCCCCAAAATAACATGATTGATTCCACACAACGCTCTTTGGCAAGTACAAATCTCTTATTCAATTTTAGAGCATTTGAAAAGTGTTTTTGAAATAATATTGAGTAAAAGTTGACATATTCCTGTCTGTGATTATCCATCAGCATATATTCCTTTAATTTTAGTCTAAATAATTCCTAATTTCTGCTTTTCTAACTCAAACATTAGGTATAATTTCATATCAATGAGGTTTATTGATCATAAATTCAAGGAGTCAAGACAGCCCAAATCACCATAAACCTGGGTATTTTATTTTGAAATTTGGTCTGTGCTGTAAAGCATCCAGCTGCGCTGTGGCCTTCCTAGATGTCACTACCTGCGTGGCTTGACACATTAGCTTGAATCTCGCGGAAGAAATAGCGCGCTCTGTCCCCGATCGCAGCCGGTGTGGCCAGACAGATTGAATAACATTGGCGCCGACATGAAAATAGCTCTGCTCCACGGTGTTTTACGGCTATTCACGACACTTCAGCGTGCGGTGTGTTCCTGCCGTTAGGCACCAAAACTACTTCAATTATAGAAATACTTTGTGGATTAATTGAGACGTTACCTTTACATTAAGTAAGTCCTGTGCTTATTTTACTCATCCACCACCCCATCCAACCGTCCTCCCTATGTGGAACCATAGACAGTTAAAGAAATGGACCAACAGATCCCGTTCCTCTAGACGGAGACCAGTGAAGTCTATTAAAAGCTCAATCTCAATCATTCCCAATCTTACAGAGACGGAGAATGTAGGTATATGTTAGGAGATAACATGTAGGAACAGGCTAATTACTGCTAACTAACATGCTAGTTAACATTAGTAATTAAACCTAAATAGCTAATGTAAGTTGAAACTGTCTGCGAGCTTATTTTACTGTTCAGTAATTCCTACTACTTGGGAACAGTAAGGTTATGTGTGGTTATGACATAATCTATTTTTATAAAAACATAACGCGAGCTACAAGGTAGTGGTGCCTTTCATACATTGTCGTGTTTCTTTACAAATAAACAACAGACAAATTGAGTCTTTAAACGCTTCAGATGTAAAGTTATTCACTGTCAAAGTGGCGTCAAAATGAATGGGAGTCAATGGGATGCTAACGGCGGGTGAGTGCTAGTTAGCATTAAAATGGCGCCATAGGAGCTACGTGGGAACTACTTTTTTCACCTTACTTGCTTGCTCCTTTCATAAGTAATACGGCCACTAGAGGGCGCCGCCATCATAAATGTTGTAATTGCTGCATGAACAAACAACATATGGGAGCATTTTTTTGGGGGGAGGACAGTCTTCTTCTTCAGTTTTAGTGTGGAAATGTATTTTTGAACGGAGAAGACTAAAGTTGGTTGCCTTTGGCCTACTTCTCTATCCTCTCTCTTTTCTAATCCCTTTCCTTTCATCGCTCTCTCTCTTCCACCACTCTCTCTCTCTTTCCATCTTCCACTCCATTCATCCGTGCAGCGCTGGCATGACGTTACATGAACACAACCATGGACTCTGTGCATGTGTGTGAGTGTGTGTGTGTGTGTGAGAGATGAAATGGGCAATGTTCAGCAAAGCAGAACAAGAAATACACACGTTTTCAGCCCTATCATTAACACATACAAACATGGGCTGTTGCTACACAATTTAATTTCAAGGAATACATCTCTGATTAACAATATCAATAACAATATCAAATGGCTACTTGCAATGTCAGATTTCTCTGAAAACAACACCCCATTATTTCAACGTACAAAAATATTCCTAACAAGACTTAGTAATAGCCTGCCATATTGTTGGCAAAGGTAAATTCTACTGGATAGAAAATTACCTTTTGAATAAAGATCTGCTAAATAAACCAATTTTAGAGTTAGTTACAGTGAAAATTTGGGTTTCTATTAGTTCTATATTTGGGTTTCTATTTCTATTCTATTCTATTTCTATTATTTAAACTGCTTTCCTCTCTAACTGGGAGGTTTTGGGACTGATTGGTGGGATTCCTGTGGACAAAGTAGCTGATTTAAATAGCTCTCGTTACTGTATTGTGTCAACATTTAACTTCCTTTAATATTGGATGTGGCGTTTTCTTTAGCTGGGGGCAAATGTTCCACCTTAAAGCTTTAGTGTGACTGACAAATGGTTGGAATTCAGCTCAAGAGAACAAATCCTAAAAGAAAGCAAAAAAACAGAGTGCAGAGACTCTTTCTAGTTGTACTGCAAATTGTAACAGACACTATCTCCCTGTCTCCCGTGCTTTTGCGCTGTCTCTCTACAGGTCTGACGATAGTACTTTTAATCTGCTCTTTGAACAAGAGCTGCCTCTCAACATGGGCTCACTTTCCCCTGCAACAGCACACGCCGCACTGTGAAAAGCATACACAGCCCACTTGCAGTGAAGAGACGGGTTGAAAAGCCACTTGTTCCTGAACCGGCTGGCTGTGTTGTGAATAGCTTCAGGAGGGACAAAAAAGGAAAAAAGAATTGCGATGTAAAAACTGTTCAATTAGAGAATGCTACATCAAAATATGATGAAAAATATAGCCTATAGGTTAACTACCTGAGTAAAGCTAAAGTGTGATTTATGGTTGTGAGGAGGCTCCACGTAAGTGTACTGAAGTTTGTTTAAGTTTCCAACGTAGGGTCGGAGGTAGGGTCTGGCGTAAGGTCCGGCGTAGGGTCCGGCATAGGGTCCGGCATAGGATCTGGCATAGGGTCTGGCATAGGGTCCGGTTTAGGGTCCTGCATAGGGTCCTGCATAGGGTCCGGCATAGGGTCCAACGTTGGGTCAGCATAGGGTCAGACGTAGGGTCCGGCATAGGGTCCGGCACAGGGTTGGGCATAGGTTCCGACTTAGGGTCTGGCGTAGGGTCTGGCGTAGGGTCTGGCGTAGGGTCTGGCGTAGGTTCTGGCGTAGAGTTCGGCATAGGGTCCGGCATAGGGTCTGGCGTAGGGTCTGACGTAGGGTCTGGCATAGGGTCCGGTATAGGGTCCGGCGTAGGTCCGGCGTAGGCCAGCGCAGATTTTTATTTTTATTTTTTGAGGGCATTTTTAGGCCTTCATTATCACAGGACAGAAGACAAGGGAGTCAAACCTGCGGCCGCTGGGTCGAGGGTTAAACCTCTATATATGGGCAAGAAGGTCTGACAAAGCGACAATATGCACCATAAACGTAAGCCCAATATCTACTCCAGTAATACAGATAATAATATGACTTAATATGGATAACAAGGGGGCTGAATTGATTGATGAGTAAATTAATCTAATTGACTGTTTCATGCATCAGTGTTTCCCGTTTGTTTCAAATAAAGCTGAATATCCATTTTTATCGATTTTTTAAAATTTTTCTTCCGTTTTTGTCCCTTTTTTCAACACGTTTGTCACTTTTTTTTGACTTTATCAACACTACATAACACTAACTTATTAACTTTAGTTTTACAGTTATTTTTGGAATTTAAGGTCGATAAACCTCATTTATAGGAAATTATACCCAATGTTTGAGTTAGAAAAGCAGAAATTAGGAATTATTTAGACTAAAATTAAAGAAATGAATGTTGATGAATAATCACAGACTGGAATATGTCAACTTTTACTCAACACTATTTCAAAACCACTTCAATTTGTTTTCAATTGTTATAAAATTGAATAAGACCCCAAAATTAATGAAAGTAGAGATTTGTACTTGCCAAAGAGCGTTGTGTGGAATCAATCATGTTATTTTGGGGAATTAAAAAGAACATTGATATAGGTCAATTTGACCCGAGGAAACTCCTGCTGTTCTTCACCACTGTCTCGAAAGAAGGAATTCACGAGAGTAACAGGTGAACGAGCTTTAAAAGTGAGATTTTTGGTAAGTTCTGTGTAGTCGATACTTTAAAGTAGTGAACTTTAAAGGGTTCAATTTGAGAATGAAATATTGTGTGGAGGTCTAATAGTATTAGAATGACATTTATTAGCAATGTTAAGAAACACTACAGAGAATACAGAGAATTCTCAGACATGGATTTCATTGAAACTTGTCACATGATTAACAGTTAGCTGCATTACATGGTCTATGGAAAGTGTTTTGCTGTCTTTACAGTGGAAGACAAAGTTGATGATGCTAATCCCGCTATAATGTTTTTTTTTTCCATGTTTTTTAGAGTCTGTCCAATCAGAATCACTGGTAGATGGGATATTTGTCCTGCTAACCGACCCAACACTGAACTACACAGTAGGAATGTATATCTCCGCCATGAAAAACAGTGGCAGGATACTAGATTTCATCAGCAAATACTTTCCATGAGGTACAAATGCAGAAGGCAGGTGAAGCACAACATTTTAAGGTGGGTGTAGGTCCTTCAGCTCTAAAATATGCAATTGGACAAAATATTACAAAAAGCTAAAATATGGATCCTTGTTTTGGGAAATGACTGGAAGTAAGAGAAGGTGTTGAGGCTTAAACATGTAAAACTGGTCTGTGGGGGGGGCGCACACTACCCAATGAAACAAATTAGCACAAACTAACTTTCCCACGGTGAAACTGTAGCCTTGTGGGCCCCTGGAGGTCTCGGGCCCCAAGGCAGTCCGTCCACTGGCAGTCAGTAATCCAGCTTTGATTCATCAAAGATCTTTTTCTTTACCGTTTTGTGAAAAAAAGGCAGAAGGAGAAAGCAATCAGGCTTGGCCAGTATCCCTGCCAGCTCCGTCTTGCATTACAGGTGATATATTCATTGCTAAAAATATTTCTAATCATTTTCATTGAAAGCAGTGGCGAGTCATGTACATCCACTGCATTCCCAGCAGAGTTAATGATGAATCACAACAACACATCATGCCTGTGCTACAGAAATACAAGTTCAGTGACATTAGCATTAGCCTTCTACTGGGACCCAGAACTGTGGCAACCGGGGATCAGGTCTAGTCAACTGCATAACACACTACCTTGTAAATGTAAATAAAGTGCAACCTGGTTTATTTCCATTTTTCATACTAGTTAAGCAGTTGCACATTTTTGTATTCCCAACTTGTATATAGTCAAATATTTGTATATTTGGTCTTGTATTTTATCCTATTATTATTTCATGTACAGTATATTGTATGTGTGTATTTGTATCCTAGTATTTCATTTATATTTATATTCTGTCCTGTGTGACTGATATTTTGAAGCTGTAACACCATAATTCACAATTTTATTGGGATCAATAAATATCTATCTATCTATCTATCTATCTATCTATCTATCTATCTATCTATCTATCTATCTATCTATCTATCTATCTATCTATCTATCTATCTATCTAATTCAGCATTTGACCGATTGTGTTGAAATTCTGTACACATCATCTTTACACAATGGCAATGTTGTCATAAAAGTTATTATGCCATATGCCATCTGTGCTATATGTGACATACATGGATGCTGTTGCTACTGTTTACCTGCTGTGGCTCTCAGTCACATTATGTCGACTAAATTTAACTGTGTAGGCCGCTAAACCCCACTGTCAAGTGACCGGTTGTCACCTGAGCAGTGATCGGCGTCATTTCGTACAACAACGAATTGTTGTGCATAGGTTTTTAAAAGCTTTCATCTGAACCCTTTATGAGAAGGAGATGTTTATGGCTAGCTCAATCATACATGTTGAATGCTAGATCAAACTTGTGAACAGAAAAAGATTACTTTCTCATCATTTTTACAATTGAACACCATATGGAACAGTAAGATAGATAGATAGATAGATAGATAGATAGATAGATAGATAGATAGATAGATAGATAGATAGATAGATAGATAGATAGATAGATATTTATTGATCCCAACAAAATGGGAAATTATAGTGTAACAGCAGCAATATATCAGTCACACAGCACAGAATATGAATATAAATGAAATACTAGGATGCAATACACATATACATACAATATACAGTACATGAAATAATAATAGGATGAAATACAAGAACAAATATTTGAATATATACAAGTTGGGAATACAAAAATGTGCAACTGCTTAACTAGTATGATAAATATGTAGCTACACCTGTTGTGCTGGTTGCATTAGTGCAGTATTGTGGAGTCTCAGAGTCTCAGGTGTTAATAAGTTGTATTGCCTGTTGTAGGAATGATTCCTCGTAGCGGTCCGTGTGACAACGAAGCAGTCGGAGCCTCTTAGAGACAGTAGGAGTAACATCTACATACGGGGCAAATACACTTTTGACACTTTCTCAGTATTTCACAGTTCTTCTCATGGAATATTTTCTCTATTCTCTGAGAGCATATTATATAGCCAACATTTATTTATTGATTGTATTGATTTGCACCAACAACATTCTCACCCACACACACACACACACACACACACACACACACACACAAACCTGAGCAGGGGACCCTGAAGTGTACATGATTAAAGATTGACTGCATTGACTGTGTGTACATAATGAATCCACTCTGTCACATGTTTCCATGATGGACTATTGAGCTCTTTGGAAGGAAGAAAAACATGAAATGTAAAATGCACAGGTATGTGTTGAATCAAACTGAGAAGTCATCGAAGGGTGAAGCAAAGTGTACATCAAAAAAGAATTAATGTGAGGTGCTGTCACACACACACACACACACACACACACACACATACACACACACAAATAGAATTCCTAAAGGCCTTCAGATGTATTTAAAATGTCTTACATGGCTTGACTATATATAGCTTCAAAGACCCAGATTCCCTATGTAGGCAGGGTACACACACGCACACACACGCACACACACACACACACACACACACACACACACACACACACACACACACACACACACATGCTCTGGCATAACATGCCAACACATTAGCACAATCTGGAATACTTGAACACTGCAATCTGAAAACAAAAGCTCTCTCTGTCACACACACACACACACACACACACAAACAAACACACACACACAGAAACACACACACACACACACTTACACACAGAGCGTGTAGAGAGGGATGAAAGAGCTGGATAAAGGAATGAGACTAATGGAGGAAAGTTGCTTAATGACAAATTGTCAGATTGCAGAAGCCATTTTCTCTGCTCGTCATTTAGCTCTTTCATCCGGGAGCGCCGTTAAAATATTCCTCTGCTTCAGGCTTTTGCTCGGTCACACTTTCATTTCTTTTAACTCGCTGCCTCGCATTTTCTTTTCGCACTCAGCCTGGTTCCAGATGCAGCGGCAGAAGGCGCACAACGCCTATGTGCTCGAAAATTGGGTCATAAAAACACACGGCATGCCCACCAAGTCCATACATTCTGACTGCAAACACTGTATAATAGAGATGGAATTGCAAGGTGGAAGCAAATGGGATGTTTACAGCAGCTTAAATGTCTTAACTTCATTGTTTTTGTGTGAAGCTGGTATTATTGTATTATCCTTTATTATCTTATAGTTATTTGTACGAAATGAATTCAGGATGTAAACCATTCTCCTCTTTTAATGGAACTACTGCTTTCTGCACACTGTATAGAGTTGAAATCAATACTTTTTAAGACTTTTTGAATAAGATTATTGAGAATAAGAAAGAGAATGGTTTTACATGTGAAATGTCCCAAAAAATATATGAACATCACGTGCCGATATGACGTCAATTTGTGAATACATTACTTGAAATGCTCTTTCACATCTTGGTCTTTGCAGAAGTTTGCTGGCAGATGGCAAATCATTTGTGTTAAAGTGTCAGAATGAAAATATTTCTTTGGAATATAGTATAAAACGGAAAAGATTGGAGTGCTTCTTGGAACTTCTGTTAATGATAAATAGGCGGCGGTCTTTGGCAGGGGGCACAAACACATCCATAAGACGTCAAGAAAAACGCCAAGGCACTCGTCTTTTATGAAAAATATATACTGTACAAAATGCCTTTAATGCATTTGGTGCACTCTAAATAGAATAACAAAAAATATCTATTCTATTTAGAATGTGCCAGATGCATTAAAGATTTTTATATATTTCTTTTTGTAAAAGACGAGTGCCTTGGCTTCTTCCTTGATGTCGATTGGATAATTTTATTTAGTACTTTCAATCAGCCTCAACTTAAACTCATTCAAACAGTGTAGTTATGTCACGTGGCTCGATAGCTAGACAGGATCAAAGGTGAAACATTCGAAAAGTTGCAACAACCAATCTCCCCTACATTTTAACTGATTCAACCAACAGTTCTAAGACAATGTCAGCTCCACCCCCCCTGAGCATTACACTTGTGTAAGCGCAGGAAACCACTGCAGCACTGTTGCATAAGAAAAGCATCCCCAGTCAGAGGCGACCCGCACTGCCTCTTCCACAAAAGCACTCAGTTACCAATTTAGTGCCATTATATCCACTGACAACCTTCTCACGTTGGGGCTATCTATGTATGCCTTTACTGCATTGATATATTCACAGGTCACAAAAACACATGTGAATACATATTGTAAAGATCTTACTTACTGTGTTAAAGCTTGAGACTACATATCTACATATCTGCATATACAACACCAGCCAGCTATGTTATTATCACCTTTTTTAAAAAGTGAATTATTTAATCTATAATAAATAAATTATAAAAAAAAAAACAACAACAGTGCAAGTGATTATGGTGTAATTAAATCAGCCTTCTGTAACATGGCCTCGCACCCAAACTGTCACTTCCTGCTGCAGAAACTCTCATTCATGCTTTTATCACATCCAGGCCTCATTACTGCAACAGAAAATTCCATATTAAAAAGCCCCTGTTGCATATCCAGAGAGCCGTTACCCCTCTCACTGCCAACTCTCGCTCCCAAAACAACAATAGCAAATTAGTTGTATGAAAATAATAGAGCAGATGAAAGTGTTTATGCTTACATCTATTTTTCAGGTGCCGCAACCCCGTGAGCAATCACGGAAATTCAAGTCAATGCGTGATACTCCACCAGCTGCATCACGGGGCATCCCAGAATCGCACGTGAAGCAGCTTTCCTATCCACTGAAGGCGTCAATATACTTTTAACTACGTGTTCAAGGACGTAAGATGGCTGCCACGTGTATCCCGCGTTCCTTTGGAGCGTAGGTTGTGCACGTCTTCAGAGATTAACGCTACGCGGCCGAAAGATGCCACTCAGCACATGAATGTGGGGGCAGCATATCCTCTGCCAGGCAGGTCAGCAGTCTGTTACACTAGTGCTGTCAGTTAAATGCATTATTAACGGCGTTAACGCAAGCCCATTTTTTTATAGCGAGATTAACATTATTTTTCATCACAATGGGTATTTTTTTTTTTTTATTATTATTTTTTCTTTCATTTTTTTCATTTTTTTCATTTTTTTAAAAATATTTTTTCATCTTGTGTATTTACTAGATATAAAAAAGTACAATGATGAAATTCAATTTAATTAGATACTATTGGGGCGGTCTCTGGCTCACTCGGTGTGGGCGGGCCTTTTCAGCGGCCGGGTTTGAGTCCGACCTGCGGCCCATTGCTGCGTGTCATCCCCCATGGCTCTCCATCTTTCCTGTCTATACACTGTCACTATCAAATGAATGGAATAGCCCCCAAAAAACAATCATATTATTGTAGATGAACTTCTGCTGAATACAAAAAAAAATCATGCTTTGAAAATACTGCCTAGATTTGATCAAATTGATTGAAAACACCCTCAGACTCCAGAGGGTTAACTTCAAATTCCTCCTCCCCGCCTACAAGGCCCTCCCTGATTTACTGTAGCTTCTCTCTACAGTAGCTCTCTGATCTCCTCCACCTAAGGTCCAGGGGTGCCAGGCTCTTCCACATCCTCAGGATCTGAAGCCAGACCTGGGCTTTTTTTTCCCGGTTGTGGTCCCTCTCTCTGGAACTCCTCCCAGTTAACTAACACATGTATTTTCCTGCACTCTATTCATTTGTAAAGCATCTTTGACAACATTTCAATTTTACCATTAATATAATTACATTTTATATGTTTTTCCCATCGGCCAATGCAAAAATTTCTCTCAAATAAACTCCTGTTGTCCTCGGGTCAAATTTGACCCTTTTTAAAAAATGTCTATATCTGAAATATGGGTTTCTTTTTAACCAAATTACTACAAAAAATGGATTGGATTCCTTACAACGCTCTTTGCAAATACAATTGGTCACTTTCATTCCTCTGATCTTAACTGTTAGTCAAAATAATTAATAATTTCTGCTTTTTTAACTCAAATATTAGGTATAATTCTATATAAATGAGGGTTATTGACCATGAATTCCAAAAAGTAGTGTAAAACTAGTGGTAAGGTGGTGTCTGAAAAAGTCTGAAAAAGGACCCGGGAGGACAACACAAGGGTTAGATATTCTTATGACTTTATATTTATAGAATGTGGCTTTTACTGGACTCATGAATTTGATACATAATTTTCAGTGTATTCCTTTACAACACATGAAGGAACCAACATGAGTTTTGGTTTGCAGTACATTTAAGTACCCTTTCAGAACAGATCAAGTAATCAATTGATTGTGTAATCGGTGTTTTAATGTAATAGGCCAGAGTCCCTGCTAACAGTCTGATCCCTTATGGAACACAGTGATGGATGTGTAACAGTGTAGCGCCATCTACTGGGACTCACCCCAGCTGATGATTGATCTGTGGGGGGTGTAATGATCGAGGACCACGAGGACAGTGTGCAGCAGCAGCCGCCTGCAGGCTGTGAACACGATCGCTCCATTCCACATCTTCTTTATTCAGAGAAATGCTGCTTGTATATTCCTTATCCCACCCATGCTCAACATGCTATAATACTCAAAGAGAGGAGAGACAGTAAAAAAGCATTAAGAAGAAAACAATGAAAAAATTGATGAATTCGCGATCATCATTCTCTTTTCTCACTAAGCAAAATCAGCATTATTTTTTAAAAATCCACTCGGTATAGAACAAGATCTATACCCTGTTATGACCGAGCCTTCACAACTCATCACTGGGTAACTAATGTAGGCTAGTCCTCTGTGTGACAGCAGAGTGACCTTGTCCTCAGTGTGGCAGGAGTTGACAAAACGCAAGACTAAAGTCACATGCTAGTCTCTTGGCAACAGTATTTAACTCATTTCCACTAGTGTGACAATTAAGATGCCCTGGCAATGCACAAGCCTGATCTGACAGGAAATCCATGCTCACATCGGCTGTATGAAAATGGAATGCATGGAAGATCATGGTTGCCAATCTAAAAATCTAATCATTCAGATTGGCGTATCCCATTTGATACATGGCTTTTTGATACCTCTACATCATCAACAAGATCAATAACTTTGTGACAAACAGATCTTGCGCATGTTATCTATGCAATGTAAGAAGTGGAGGCCTCTTGTTTATCAAAGTCAAGATAGTCTCACTTTGCCAGACCTTCCTCCACAGCACTGCACAGGAGGGTCTGGCTAGTCCACATAGCATTCCTGGATGGGAATACTCTGGTTTATTGGCATTTCTTTAAACCAATCCCAATTGTTTTGGTGGAACATGTGGACATTCAGAAGTAGTTTTAGTCGTCAAAAGAAGACTCCGATTGGACAGATTGTCTAGCTATCTGTAAAAAGAGACATAAAAAGAGGGACATCCTGCAGAATCTAGCGCTATAGGAGCAATCCTGGAAGTGGAATGCCGTGGATATAGACTAAAATTACTACAATGAATAATGAATTGTGTTTCTATTTTAACTTCTAATGAATTGTCCTGTTGTCTTTTTTCCCTTTATTTTGGTTTCTTCTTGTTTTATACCACATGCTACTATCCTACATTTATTTGAATTATATTTTTAGAAAAACATGTTCCTTGATTGAAGTAGCATATAATTACTTCAAATTGTGTACTTTATTTTGTGATGAGTAAGTATAAGTAGTTATTTTACATTGTTTTTTACACACTCTTTTATTACCTATTTAAAGCTATAGTACATAGTTCCCCCCCTCCCCCCATGAGGAATTCTAACAACAACATTGCCGTTGCATCCACATGACACAAGCCTTCCAAGATCGCTCATGCACCGCCCCAGCTCCATATCCCTCACACACACAGTTGCTAGTAGCCAAGGAGTACAATTCTGAACATAGTCATACTGAGAAATCCAGAGAGAGTTGTGTGGAGAGTCTTAATTAGCTTTGGAGCATCTCATGTCAGGTCCATATGCGTGTGTGTGTGTGTGTGTGTGTGTGTGTGTGTGTGTGTGTGTGTGTGTGTGTTACGTGGTGAATGTGAAGATGAACTGCTACCTCCTCTGTCAGCTCTAGCCACTGAAAAGAAATAAGAAGAGAAATCCGGCCAATCACAACAGCTGGTCAGTCTGACGTCATGTTGCCTGAGCTCATGGTTATTCATAAGCTGGGTAAAGGCTGCCAGGCTCTCATTGGCTAGCTGTTAGCCAATCAGAGTCAAGCAGCATAGCTATTTGAATATTAATGAGAACTGGCCCAAATGGAGCTGAGTCTTCCTGCAGGCTTCCTATACCACGCTAGAATGGCTTGAAAAAGGTAACCACGGAAACCAAGTTAGAGAGTCCATGGTATAACTTGAGACATTGTCACAAAGTCATGAAATACAGGTGGCGGGGCACCTTTGAGACATTTAGAGTAGAATTGGTGTATTTAGTATGTATAGTTTTATCTAGCTTCCCCTGCTGTGAGAATGTATAACACTAAAGTGGAAAGTGGCGAAATAAAACCTGAAAAGGAAAGTCAAATTGGACACTTTTGTAAAGTATAGACCAAAATCATCAAGACAGAACTCATCCACAGCTATAAATCCCATTTAGAAAGGCAGATACGATAAGGAGAGGGGAGTACAGAACAGCCCTAATTTCAACCAACAGTGCTGTTTCCTCATTCTTCTGAGGATAAAATAACAACAAATAAACAACCCAGTAGTTGATATGATATACATGTAAATATCTAATATATAAATGAATGCTATATTTAGTAAAATATATGTAAAACACCATAAATAAACAATTTAAGACAAATAATGTATATCTGTGTTTCTAAAATGAATCCTAATTCATATAAATACATTTCTAGAAAAGCGGGATGGATCACACAAAAATATGCATATTAAAATAGCATATATTACCAGGGTTGGCATCACAATGTTTTTCTATTTGTGTGACAAACTATAAAATGTAAAATTCAATTAAGTCATTTTATTTCCATGCGTGAATAATAATTACTGCCAAAAACCTTTGATAATGATGTTCTGTGTACTCAACACAACGCTGCCAAACTGACTTCTTTTATTTATTTATTTTTTTAATCACAAATTGGCAGTCAGTGTGCAATCTTAATTTGGAATTGAATTAAAAGCACCTTCTGCATTTGAATTTTAAATGGCCTGATTTTTGGTTCATTTCTGATGGAATTAAAAACATAATGGCAAGATTCTGTGATCAGAGGTCCAGGGATAATGAAATGGAACTTTTTGAAAATGTGCACATAAAAGGCCTTTTTTTTATGTCATTTGCAACAGAAAGTAGCTAAAAATCAGCACAAAGGTGAGTCCAGTTGAACCCTGAGGGCATTTTGACATTTCTTCTTGAATTCTCCTTTTATATTTGCATATATCTGATCAAAATGATCAGAACAAACTCAGCTTTCTGTATACTGATGCCCAAAATTAAATAAATAAATAAATAATAAATGTCTAAAATGAAATTTTGTGTTGTCAACCATGGCTTGGACTCGTTGTTGCCCCTAACCAGGGTCAGGGTCTAGCCATAGACCCTGATGCTCCCTAATGGACTATTTGTCTCATGCTGTTATTGCTCTGTCTGCATTATAAATACCGCCGTAAAACAGGCCCAAATCATGTTCAGAGTGAAAAAAAAAAAAAAACTCTATATCTCAAACCTATACATGATAATACCTCTATAGTAACTATATGGTCAAGAACAATAACAACAATGATAATAAATTACTAATTAGTCCGGCAGAAAACTTCACAAAAGTCTTAAAGATTTGATTCTTTGTGTTGTCGAGCATAGCTAATTCACAAAATAATGAATAATGGGGGTGCAATACAGAAAATCAAAAGGTGACCTCGACTTCACCCCAACAAAAAAACTCTCATCTCATTGATATTCAAAAAAAAAAAAAAAATGATTATGATTGGAGTCACACTATTACTATCACAACAGAGAAACACCCAATGAAGTGGGAGTTTGGAGCCTGGCAACAAAATGATTAAGAATTGAAGACAAATTATTCAAAAAGGAATACAAATAGTATCTAGAAAAGATCTAGAGCCCACACACATGGTACCAAATGGTATGCTTTTTTAAAAATATTAATAAGCTCAAATATAGAGCAGGAGGGTCCTGATCCATGGTCTTTCCAACTAACAGATGTCGACATCACTGAGCCTTTCCTGGAAGTA
>JABXJD010000164.1:1352500-1380675 GCA_013375575.1 Percina caprodes
AAAAACGTGCTCTGGTTTAATGGCATTTCTTTAAACCAATCGCAATCGTCATAGGCCGCGCCGTTTGGTGGAACATGTGTATGTTCAAAAGTAGTTTTAGTCGTCAACAGAAAACTCCAATTGGACAGATAGTCTAGCTAGCTGTCTGGATTTACCCTGCAGAGATCTGAGGACCAGGTAACCATAGTCCTCAGAAACCCACTGCTTTAATGTAAATTGGACTTAAATGCGATTTCTACAGTAGGAAGGGAGTGGGCCCTAGTAGGATGTGATGATATATTTTTTTAGTCACTGTTCCATTATTCTTTACTTTGACTGTTATTGACACTATTCATCACACCCCCGACAGACTCCGCCTACCAAGATCCTGGGTCTGTCCCAGGTTTCTTCCTAAAAGGGAGTTTTTCCTAGCCACTGTCACACTGTTGCTTGCTCTGGGGGGAACTACTAGAACTGTTGGGTCCTTGTGAATGATGTGGTCTAATGTGGTCTAGACCTACTCTATCTGTGAAGTGTCTTGAGATAACTCTTGTTATGAATTGATCCAATAAATAAAATTGAATTGGCCAGTGTTCTGATGAGAGACAAACCACTGGGCCAATCCTGGGATCTCTTTCCTCTCTATGGGCTGGTTTTCGACCGGAGTGACCATTCAGCCCACACAAATAGACCGGCCCACTGGGAAATTCCCATGGTCCTCCCGACAGCCAATCCACGCCTGCCTCCTGATCAGTCTTGTTTCCCCAACCTGCTCACTAACACTTCCTTTGACTTTGGGAGGAAGAGCTTAAATGAGAGAACAAAGTTGTAATAGTAAAATCATTACCCAGCATCCATCAAAGCAGTCAGACCCACTTAATGCTCACACTTTGACCTAATGTAATTACCTAATGACTGTTGAGTGCACACCGTTTTCCCATGCAATGAGGGATTACTAACAACGTTATAGGTTTGATCACTGGCTTTTAGCCCCAAGCAAAGCAGAAGAGACAATTTGTTGAAGTGTTTGTTTACAACCTGATCGTCTGACTGCTTTCTCGACTCATGGACTGAGTCTTATCATTGTGGTGCATTCCAAGAATTCAGCAAAACTGATGAAGTCACAGACTTGGCTTCAAAAAAAAAAGATATAAAGCCAGATCTACACAAATGAACCGTGGTTTTCCACTAAGTAGATTGTACTGCAGTGCTGCAGAGAACTCTCCAGCTACTCAATTCAATTCAAAATCCAAGGCCAAGAAATCTGCCTCCACAAGAAGCCATGTTTTTAACTGTCATTGTAATGCCTGTCTAAAGAATGCTTTGTTGTCAAAGTAATCCAGGTATCATACACAGCAGAATATTTGGCTGCAACCTTCAAATACTCTGTATTCATGGTGGTGAATGTTAGAGGGTTAATGGTGATATTCAGGTTTATAAAGAACATTTTACAGGCAATAGAGCTCATCACAGAGCTCATCACAGTTGTGGTGGTCCACCCTGGTTCCTCTTCTTCCCCAAATTAGAATTTTCAGGTTTCTGCACCTGAAGGTGCCATCCATAGACTGTAAATAATAATGGACAGAGCATGTGTTACGTCACCCATTGGTCTGTAGAGATCTGCAATGATTCGTTGAGTTTGCCATTACGGGCGCAGCCATCCTGGTTGCAGATGTGATGATTTCAGACAAGAGGGAGGAATGAGGGAGGAATGAGGGAGGAGTGAGGGAGGAATGAAGGAGGAATGAGGGAGGAATGAGGGAGGAGTGAGGGAGGAATGAGGGAGGAATGAGGGAGGAGTGAGGGAGGAATGAAGGAGGAATGACGGAGGAATGAGGGAGGAGTGAGGGAGGAATGAGGGAGGAATGAGGGAGGAGTGAGGGAGGAGTGAGGGAGTTGCCATAGACTGTTGGGCGGTATCTAAATGTGACGTTAGTTTAGAGTTAGCAACGCTGCTTACACTCTACTTTACACACTTTCACTGGCAATCTGAATGCAGCTGCTGCTGAAAACTAGCCTACATAATTTGAGGTAAGATTTAGATTTTAAATCTATCTTTGTCTCATAGTTATATTATATAACTATCAATCACATCATAGCCACGGCCTAAAACGCCCCCTGCTTTATTGCCGACTTTAAAATCAACAAGACCATTAACAGATAGAATGCAGGTTGAAGGAGTCTCCCCCTGCTGGAATTCAGATAGAATGCAGGTTTAAGGAGTACCCCCCCCCTGCTGGAATTCAGATAGAATGCAGGTTTAAGGAGTCCCCCCCTGCTGGAATTCAGGTAGAATGCAGGTTTAAGGAGTCCCCCCCTGCTGGAATTCAGGTAGAATGCAGGTTTAAGGAGTCCCCCCCTGCTGGAATTCAGATAGAATGCAGGTTTAAGGAGTACCTCCCTGCTGGAATTCAGGTAGAATGCAGGTTTAAGGAGTCCCCCCCTGCTGGAATTCAGATAGAATGCAGGTTTAAGGAGTCCCCTCCTGCTGGAATTCAGATAGAATGCAGGTTTAAGGAGTACCTCCCTGCTGGAATTCAGGTAGAATGCAGGTTTAAGGAGTCCCCCCCTGCTGGAATTCAGGTAGAATGCATGTTTAAGGAGTCCCCCTGCTGGAATTCAGGTAGAATGCAGGTTTAAGGAGTCCCCCCCCTGCTGGAATTCAGATAGAATGCAGGTTTAAGGAGTCCCCCCCTGCTGGAATTCAGATAGAATGCAGGTTTAAGGCACTTCTGCATTTGCAGCACTTTGCAGGTTTAAGGAGTCCCCCCCTGCTGGAATTCAGGTAGAATGCAGGTTTAAGGAGTCCCCCTGCTGGAATTCAGATAGAATGCAGGTTTAAGGAGTCCCCCCCTGCTGGAATTCAGGTAGAATGCAGGTTTAAGGAGTCCCCCCCTGCTGGAATTCAGGTAGAATGCATGTTTAAGGAGTCCCCCCCTGCTGGAATTCAGGTAGAATGCAGGTTTAAGGAGTCCCCCCCCTGCTGGAATTCAGATAGAATGCAGGTTTAAGGAGTCCCCCCCTGCTGGAATTCAGATAGAATGCAGGTTTAAGGCACTTCTGCATTTGCAGCACTTTGCAGGTTTAAGGAGTCCCCCCCTGCTGGAATTCAGGTAGAATGCAGGTTTAAGGAGTCCCCCTGCTGGAATTCAGATAGAATGCAGGTTTAAGGAGTCCCCCCCTGCTGGAATTCAGGTAGAATGCAGGTTTAAGGAGTACCCCCCTGCTGGAATTCAGGTAGAATGCAGGTTTAAGGAGTACCCCCCTGCTGGAATTCAGATAGAATGCAGGTTTAAGGAGTACCCCCCTGCTGGAATTCAGGTAGAATGCAGGTTTAAGGAGTCCCCCCCTGCTGGAATTCAGATAGAATGCAGGTTTAAGGAGTACCCCCCTGCTGGAATTCAGGTAGAATGCAGGTTTAAGGAGTCCCCCCCTGCTGGAATTCAGGTAGAATGCAGGTTTAAGGAGTCCCCCCCCTGCTGGAATTCAGATAGAATGCAGGTTTAAGGAGTCCCCCCCTGCTGGAATTCAGATAGAATGCAGGTTTAAGGCACTTCTGCATTTGCAGCACTTTGCAGAACCGGATGCTTTGTCCATTAATAATATACCGTCTATGGTCCCATCGGGTCCTACCTCATTCTGTCTATCTCAGTCATTTAATGCAATGTCCCTTGGTCTTCTCTCCTTCTGCTTCAGCTGTTTCTTATTATCTTCTCATAATTTTTCATGTATTGAACCCAACTCCTTAGTTCATGCAGTACTCTATTGTTTGATTCACTCTCATGTCCTTTCCAAACAGTGCCTGTACTCCTGTAAGCAGACTTTTGTTCAGTAGTCCTTGCAGTGTTCACCCAGACAGGCACACACACACACAGACACACAGACACAGAGACACACACACACACACACACACACACACACACACAACAACAACAATGCCATAGTAATTCAAATCTTTCAACTTGGGTAACAGAGACTCTATTATGTAATTACAATGTACTGTGTAAAATTGCTAGTGATGTCATGTGGATTTTTAATGTCACGCTATTCATCTACATCATAATTTACAGATAATCATGAAACATGACATTAAAAGATAACACTGGGGCGCTGAACTGCAAGGTTTCTAGTTCACATCTTTTACATCTGTCATCACTCACCCACAATTTCATTAAGAAAATAAATAAATAATATTGACTGCAAGTAATAGTGACTTTTTGTGAGTGCTCAGCAGTAATGTGGATAGGATTTGGAATAAAATATAAAAATATATAAACACAATTTTATAAAACTCATTGACAACTCCAAAAAAGTTTATTTAAGCCAACAGACAGGATTACTCGGTACAGTTCTACATGAACTGAAAGTAAGATGAAACATTCAGATATGGAGCCTCAGACAGCTTTGATCCAAAATAGCAATAACAGTAAAAGCTTTACAGTATAGCCCATGGAACTGCTCAAACTGAAAGGCAACCAGAAGTTCTGACTTGTCAGAAATCCATATAATCGTCTGAAAGACCGATTTTTTCAGTAGTCAAACAATCAGGTAGAAATTCTATAATTAGGGGTCCAAGCCCGAGAGGGCTGGATCCCAGTGCCACAGTGCTGGGAACCCTATTGTAATCATCCATCCATCCATCCATCCATCCATCCATCCATCCATCCATCCATCCATCCATCCATCCAGATATAATCCCTCCACCTAGTCCTGGGTCTTCCCAGAGGCCTCCTCTCAGCTGGAACACCTCACTAGGGAGGTATCCTTACCAGATGTCCGAACCACCTGAATTTATAATCATAAAGAATATTAATATTTTTTTCAAGTAAAACTGGTACTGCAGCCTACTCTGTACGAGTTATGCAAGTGAAACACAGGGGTGGTAAAGAGTATGATGCGTAACTGGGAAAGCAAAGAGTACAGATGCCTACAATGGTATATTGATTGGTGAAAATGGGCATGGCCTATTACACCCAATAAGAATTTATGTATAAAATGAATGTAAATGAGAAGTTTGCATTTTTAATTTACTAAGGACCTCGCGTTCCACTTTTGCCGACTTCACGGGTTGTTGGAGGCGACATGAGCCAATGGAGGCTTGGACATTGTCATAACTGCTACAGTTCTTGTTAGGCATGGGTCAGTTTAAAATTCTGATGGTATGATAACTTGCAGCAAATGAAAAATTTATTTTATTTTTAAAACACTGGCAAGGAGACAGATTTTTAAACTGCATTTTCTGTCCTTGAACACTCGTAAGAAATGGCTAAAAGCACAGAAACGGTAATGTTATACATAGAAACCAGTAATGGCGCCTAGTTCTAGGTAGATTCTAAAATGTCTCGAGGCCGACCAGTTTGTGGTTAAAATCGGGCTTAATCTGATCAGTGTCTGCCCATCTCAATGGAACTATCATATCAAATGAAATCAACATCAAAAATGTGCATTCATATGATTTGAGCTGCTATAGTTTCATACACTGCATCAAAATGAGTTTAATGCCAGTGTTGGTAATGTTGAAAAGCTAACAAGATTTGAAAGGATACTGTCCTTGGGGCTCGGTCTAACCCCTCCCCCTGCCCTCCGAGTCTCCGACTCACACAGAGACAAGCAACGGCGCACAATAGAGAATATAGAACTGTAATTTTACTTCATGCCTCATTCACCGGTAAGAAAACACACAATGTCCCACGGGATGTTAAAAGAAACATACCCACTGTTAGCAATGTGGTGTTGACGCGCATTAATCTCAGGCTTTTGCTTTGGAGGGATAGCGTATGCGCAGCAGGGCAGGAAGGCCTTCCATTGGTTCCTTCCAAGCGGGCTGCAAGCCAGTGATTGGGGAGTGTTTTTACAGGATTACAACAGCTACAGATGGCAGATTTTTCGCGCCTTTTTCATTGCCAATAAGTAAATTATGTCTGTTGATGTGTAAGGACAATATATATAAAAAAGTTGCCAGCCCTAGATGAGTCAATGAGTCCGAGCTTTCAGCTTCACCAAATACACCAACTGTTTTAACACACACATCAGGTTTACTTTAACCCTTATCTTCCCTTCAAAATTGAAAATTACATTTCATGTTCCATATTTTAGGAATATATGTTCATGAACACCCCTTTCAGATCATTACTTCCATTTCAAGTCCCACTTACAACTTCAAAGATGTGGGGTGTGGCCCCTCCTACACACAGCACAGCATCTCTCAACATGATCAGTGAAGAGGGCGACATAGAGAGGGAGGTGTTCGGGGCATTGTGGGTCGGTAGAATGAGTGGATGATTAAAACCCTAGACGGTGACTGGTAATTCAGGGAGGACCGTAAGCATCCCATTGGGACACATCCAAGCAAAGTCAATGGTGTCGGACACTGGGATGGAACCAGTACTAGAATATGTAGAGTAAAAGTTCTCTCAAAAAATTACTTCAAAATAATGTCCTCAAGGTAAAGTAAAATTATATGTAAAAGGTATAAAGGGGATTAACATGCCAACAATTTCACGTCGCACCATCCAGCAACCGTGCCCAAACTAACAATGAACTCCTTTTCTATAGAGGGCACTTTGCATTTATCAGATATACAACCACGTTCCTCCGTAGGGTTTTACTAGAGCGAACTAGAAAAGAGCACAAAGCTCAGACAATTAAATAACACAGGAGTTGTTTTTGTCGGAGTTACATCCATCAGTGAGTTTCTTATTGTACTCACCAGTCTGAACTGTACTCTGTGAGCCTTGTGCCATGCAAAGACCTCCTCTGTCTGCTCTTGTTGAAACTTGAACTTTGCTTCATTTTTAATACAAAAGATCAGCAAAATAGAAGTGGCATCACTATCCACCAGCAGCTTTGTCACTGCTGCAGCTGACACGTTTCTTAAGTTTTATTCTCACACAGTTTATCATGACTTATTCATGACCTATTCTTCAATGTAGCAAAGCACAATACCCAAGGTTAAAACATATGATTCAGTACAAGTACAAGAAACTACATATATTGTTACATCCACTCCTGAAACAGACATCAGCTGTCAGGGAGCACCAACATCTCTCACAGTATTTACAGGGTAAAGGTCAAAGTCCATCGTCCAGGAGTCAGTGGACAGCTGGAAAGAGAAATACAGGAGGACATTCATATCCAACACCAGATACCAAAAACATGCCACTTGCCCCATATTCAGCAATTTCTTTTCACATGATAACACCTGTGTCAGCCACAGTCCAAGCTTTCTTATTTGCATGTTAGGAAAAGCTCATATTTGATCACAAAGGCATTCTTGGATTGTGAAATATGATCAATGCCTTAAACCAGGGCTGTAGTCCAAGACAAGTCCAAGACCAGGACTAGTTGAGTCCAAGTCAAGACCGAGTCCAAAGAGGTTTGAGTCCGAGTCAAGACCGAGTCCAAAGAGGTTTGAGTCTGAGTCAAGACCGAGTCCAAAGAGGTTTGAGTCCGAGTCAAGACCGAGTCCAAAGAGGTTTGAGTCCGAGTCAAGACCGAGTCCAAAGAGGTTTGAGTCCGAGTCAAGACCGAGTCCAAAGAGGTTTGAGTCCAAGACAAGACCGAGTCCAAAGAGGTTTGAGTCTGAGTCAAGACCGAGTCCAAAAAGGTTTGAGTCCAAAACAAGACCGAGTCCAGGACAGTAAAAAAAGGTCTTATGCATGACAGTATCAGGACAAATATTTTGGGTTTCACTGTCCCTCCAATATTATTATCAACATAATAAAGACACCTGGACTCGGTCGAGACCAAAAGCCATATTGGGCAACACCAGTGGCCGAGACCGAGGCAAGTCCGAGTCCAAATACTAGCGAGTCCGAGACAAGTCTGAGACCAAAGAAAAACGGTCTCAAATCTAGACTCGGGTCCAAGACCGGACTCGAGTACAACAGCCCTGCCTTAAACCATGCCTACCATGAACTACCACAAAGCACTTTCTGTTAACATTTAGCATGTGTGACTATAATGCTATATAAATGCTGGTCCACTTCTACACAGCCATCATCCAGTCTGTCCTCTTCACGTCCATCACTGTCTGGTTTGGATCTGCCACCAAAAGGACCGGAGCAGACTACAACGGACAGTTAGGACAGCAGAAAAGATCATCGGTGCCAACCTGCCCTCCGTTCATGACTTCTACTCTTCCTGAGTCAGGAAACGGGCAGGAACCATCACTGCAGACCCATCTCACCCCGGACACAACCTGTTCCAGCTTCTCCCCTGGTAGGCGCTACAGAGCACTGTACGGCAAAACCAACAGACTCAGGAACAGTTTCTACCCACAAGCCATTTCTCTAATGAACAGCTGACTTACAGTGTCAAGTTCAATTCTGGTCAATAACCCAGCAACACTGTCTCTTCAGCACCTGTTTACTGGTTCCACTATTATTCCACTTATTTAGTATTATTCATCATTCTCATTCTCATATCTCACTTATTATTTACTATTTATTCATCATTCTCATTCTCATATCTCACTTATTATTTGTTATTTATTCATCATTCTCATTTCCTATTTCAGAACTGTTCATAATGGTCATACTGTCCATATTGTAATATAATAACATAATACTATTTATCCCAGTATCCTTTGCACTATGCTCCACATTTTAGAGTATGTATATATTGTGTATATATTAGTGTGTATATTTTGTTTTGGTTGTTTTGTTTGTGTAAGCACATTGGGAGCAACGATGCTCCAAAGAAAAATTCCTCGTATGTGTCTTCATACCTGGCAAATAAAGCTGATCCTGATTCTGATGCAAAGAAAGAGAAAAGTCTGAAAGTGTAAGCGGTATCTTTGGTGATCCAATGCATTTGTCTTCCTCCTCTAAGATCTGCATTGGAAGTTCAAGTTCAATCACGCCATCAGTTCTGAAGCACCAGGTTTCTGACAGCTCATTTCCCTGTAGGAGCTGTCAGTGATGGATGGAAATTGTGCTGTGTGTTCTTCTGTGTAACTAGCGTGTGATTACACATGAGTGTTTAACCCTCCTCGGGTCAAATTGACCCGTTACAAAAGAATTATATATCAGAACTAAGACCAAAGAACGTTGGAAAAAAGTGACAAATGTTGGAAAAAGCTTCAAAATCACAGGAAAAATTCAACATTCTTTTTTGTTAAATGCTGAAAAAAGTGCCCAAACAATATTGGAAAACTTCTTATCATAAATTCATTGTTCTTTCTTGTTGCCAAAGGTGTCAAAAACTAGTTAAAAAGAATTGACAAAAAATATGGTAAATGTGAGAAAAAAAACTACAAAAACATAATAAAAGTGACAAAAAAAATTTCACAAATGTTAGGTTCAAAACCTCAAGTCGAGGAGCAATATGTTTCTACATACAGTCACTGCAGTCACAGTTGCAACCCCCACCCACCCAAGTTTCTTATCTTATCCCTCTCAATCTTACTCTGCAAGCTTGACATTCCTGTGTTCTAAGTTGCCTCACCCCACATTTTTATCTCCCTTTGTATATAGGTTTCACATATTCACATGATAACTATTTACAGTCCCTACAAAAAAAATGAAAAAATGTTGAGAAAAGTGTAGAAAAGAAAGAGCAAAATGTTGAAAAACACAAAGTTGCAGGTCGACGGGAAGACAACACAAGGGTTAAGTAGGTGGTTGTGAGTGTGTTTTGAGGATGCAGCTGGTAAGGGTTGTCACTGTATGTATGATGTGTTGGGGGCAAACAGTCAGCTAATAAGTCCCTAGGTGAAGGCAACAAAGGAAAACAGAGCAAGATGAAGTTTTAACAAGTCTTCATTATGCATTTATAAAAGTTTCAGTTAGTCCACTCTGAAACTCACTGACATTAATCCATAGATTCCGACCTACAGCCAAGCATCCATAAACTTCTCTTACAGTAGGCTACATTACAAGGATTGGCTATTATAATATAATATAAATATGTATCGTACTGTTGCAGGATCCAAGTGATGTGAAATACTTGCATTGCTTTTAACATTAACATTCAAAGATTCATCATTTATCCAAAAAGCATTGGATATTCAAAAGTGTCAGGAGGGGATTGAAAACATTGCATCAACATTCACAAGAGCACTCGTGATTCTGAAACGTAAGATTGTGTTTACCATAATTATGCCTGAAAGTAATCAGAATTTGCCTAAATAAATCACAATATGTACTAAAATTAACTCTTCAGCATTCTCTAAAACCACTCACATATTGTATAATTGGCCATACAGTGCAACATTTGTGGTCAAAATGGACAATTAAGCTAATAATGCTAAATATGCAAATTGCTCAACATGTGCAAATTAGCATTCAGCAGTTTCTATATACTGGGGACCCATACTTTACATTTCTCCAATAAAACTTTGGTGTACTCAATATCTCCGGGTTCACTTAGTACTAGAGGCTACCTAGGCTACTAGACTATACGTGTCAGTCAGTGTGTACAAAAAGTCGGATAATAATCCTGTAATCCTGAATAAAGCACTTTATCATACACCATGAACTCTGATGGGACCTGGATCGGAAGCTAAAACTAATATGGTAACATTTAAGTTAAGTTACAGCTACAGCGTTCTGAACCATCATCTTGTCTGGCAAAAAATTTTACAATAATCAAGTTTGGATGTAACAAAGGTGTGAATTAGGATTCTCGCATCACGATCAGATTAGGGCAGAAAAGACGCAAAGCAACCGGCTATGTTGTGCGGGTGAAAAAAGGCCATTGTGATGATGGGCTTCTTTGATGGGCTTATTAAAAGAGAGAAGAGGCTCCAACGTAACACTGAGGCTGTCAGACAGAGTTACTGTGTCTACTGTATCTCGAGCAGGACCAATAGCCAGCACCTCACTTTAATAATAATAATAATGTATACTTTATTAATCTCACAAGTGGAAATTACAATTTACACTCTGTTGTTACTATACACATATGCTTAGTACCTATACATGCGCTAAATGGAGAGAGTTGGGGGTTTGATGCCTTGCTCAAGAGCACCTTTGCAGTGGCCAGGAGGTAAACTGGCATCTCTCCAGCTACCAGTCCACCACCATACTTTTTGTCCGTATGGGGACTTGAACCTGTTACCTTCTGGTTCCCAATCCTACTCCCTACAGACTGACCACAGATCCTCAAGGCGCGGTTTCTCAGGTACAGGTATAACCCTCATGTTGTCAAATTGACCCGTTTTCCTATATAAATGTTCTTTTTAACTACCCAAAATAACATGATTGATTCCACACAACGCTCTTTGGCAAGTACAAATCTCTACTTTCATTCATTTGGGGGTGTCTTATTGAAATAGTATTGAGTAAAAGTTGACAAATTCCAGTCTGTGATTATCCATCAACATCCATTCCTTTAATTTTAGTCAAAATATTTCCTAATTTCTGCATTTCTAACTAAACCATGAGGTATAATTTCCTAAAAATTAGGTTTTTAAATAAATAAATTCCAAAATTAACGGTAAAGCTATAATTAATTACAATTTACACTCTGTTGTTATTACACACATTACACAGAGGCCTGAATTACACACACATGCTCAGTACCTATACATGCACTAATGGAGAGATTTCAGGGTGAGCCTTGTGCAGTGCAAAGAAGTTGAACTTTGATTAATTTTTAATACAAAATATAAGCAAAATATGAGTGGCATTACTATACACCAACAGCAACAGACAAAAATTTAAGAAAAAGTTAAAAAAACGACAAAAAGGGTAAAAAAATGTGTTGATTTTCAATTTTGACGGGAAGACAACAGAAGGGTTAACCTAATCAAGCTTCTTTATTTTCTGAGCCCACTAGTGGGTGTTATTGTTCAATAAAGGTTTAAAAGCATGCTAAGCCTTTTGTTCTTTAAACCAAGAAAATACACAGGTCAACAAATAAAACTAATGGTTTATGAAGCTTGATTTGGACATCACTAGTTTAACCACAGCAGTCTTAATGCTTAGATGCTTCCTGCTTCTTACAGTGCAGACGCTTTGCTGCTTGCTCCTGCCTCTGCTTGCATATTTTTGCTGATAATCTTGCTTTTCCTCTGAGAGAAACTATGAGCAACGGCTCTTGGATATTTATAAATCATTGGACTATACATTTTTGGTAGCCATAGTAGGCTATTGCCATATTTTAACATTTTTCTGCCTGAGCGTGGCCTACCAATAGCTCAAGCCTGTCCTACAGTGACTGCAGCTAAAGCTAATTAGCAGCAAGATGCCTCCTTTTTCCGTGGATGACTACTACAAACTCCTTCAGAAGATTGCACTTCTGGAAACCAAGGTTCACCTATTAGAAGTGAACGTGGAAGTGAACAGATCTTGTGGAAATGACACCACTTTACCATGGACCCAAAACAATGGACAAAAGCATGCTAACACACGGCTAATTAGCACCAAGAAGACTACAAAGAAACAGGAGGGCAGTGGAACGGGTAATAAATCAACAAGTGGTAGTCCTCCCTGGAACTCGGCTGGTGCGAAGCCTAAGAGTAAATCATTTTCCTGGGAAATGGGAGGACGACTAACGGGCAGGGCACAGCGCCCTGAGATCTGTGATACGACCGGCTGGCCTGCATTATCATCCCAGCAGAGCGCCTCTTCAACCCCTGTACCTAGTCGGACACAGCTGTGGACAGCTGCAAAAGGGAAAATAAGCAACAAAATGCCTCCCCAACAACTTTGTTTGCAACAAGATAACAGATATGCTCCTCTGCTGCTGGACGATGGACAGCCATCTGATGACCGGGATTGCAACTCATCGCCACACAGCAGGGTAAGGACCAAGAGCAATTCAAAAAGTAAAAAGCTAACAACTGGGCCTCAAACCCTGATTGTGGGTGACTCTGCTGTAAAAGATTTAAAAACAGTAAAAACACCAAAATACTCTGTTTTCCCAAAGACACGGTGTCTGACTTGATCCAAAGAATCCCAGATATCATGGCAGAGCACCCAACTGTGAAGAACATTATACTGCATATAGGGTCGCATGATGTTGTAAAGCAACAGTCTGAATTGCAGAAACTGGACTTTATGGATCTGCTAAACCAAGTCAGTTCCTTAAACGCAGATGTGTTTATCAGTGGGCCTATACCACCAGTGAGAAGAGGAGCTGAGAGATTTAGCCGACTGTTGGCACTAAACAAATGGCTTTCAACTCAATGTATTGTCCATTCTCTGCAGTTCATTGACAATTTTAACATTTTCTGGGAGCGCTTACATCTTTTTAAAGCAGATGGACTTTTCCTTAACAGGCCAGGAGTAAAGCTGTTCACCTCTAACCTACTTTACTTTCTGCGCTACACTGCTCCCCGTCAAGGACACAAGACCAGACCAATCTAAACAAGAGGAAAATAAAACAAAGTTTGGCAGTGATTCACCACAGCCCCCACCTGTGCACAGATTTGACCGTGGGAGACCAGACAGCAGAGATACGGAACCCCAACTCTCCTTTTCACCCGTCCAGCACCCCTCAAACCCCCCTACCAGCCCCGAATCCCTTGAGGAGCCATCGCTATCTCCACGCACTCTTTCCCCTCTTTCCCCTACCCACATGTTGGAGTTCACTGACCAGATGAAGCAGCTGGTAGATGTTGGAACCAAATTTACCCCCCTTCCTTCACCCATGACTCAACCCCGGACAAAAGTAAAACGCCAGGCACCTCTGCCCGATAAGGACGCTTGTGTGCAAAATCCAGCAAGCAAAAACTGATATGTGCCGGGCCTAGGCTCCAGGACTAGTGACACTCATGACTTTTTCAAAGACAAGCCCGGGCCCTGTGTTTTCAATTCTTCCTCAATTTATGTTGTGATAGGCAATAGAAAAATTATGGTGAATAAGCACTTAACTGCAAACTTAGCAAATTTAGCATCCATTCCTCGTCAGCCACAGCCTGTTACAAAAAATGAGAACACACTAACACTAGCTTTACTAAACATCAGGTCTTTGGCAGGAAAATCCTTTTTAATTAATGATTTTATTATTAATCACAATCTAGATTTTATGTTTTTAACTGAGACCTGGTTAGACCATAATAACAGCGCTGCTGTTCTCATCGAGTCAGCTCCCTAACTTCAGTTTTATGAGCGAGAATAGAGTGAATAAGAAAGGAGGTGGAGTTGCCATTTTGTTTAATGACTCATTCCACTGTACGCAAATATGTTATGGAAATTTTGCTTCTTTTGAATATGTGGTTCTACAGTTGAGATCGTCCCCTCAAGCAATATTTCTAAATATCTATAGGCCACCTAAATATTGTGCAACCTTTATTGATGACTTCACTGAACTGCTGTCTATAATCTGCATTAACTTTGATTGTGTAATCATTGTGGGTGATTTTAACATTCATGTTGACAACCCCAGGACAGGGGGACCAAAGAACTGTGTTGTGTTTTTGAGAACTATGGACTGACTCAGCATGTGACAGAGCCCACGCACAATAAGGGGCACACTCTGGACTTGATTGTCTCCAAGGGTCTGAATATTTCCAAGGTTGTGGTGACTGACGTTGCTCTGTCTGATCATTCCTGTGTTTTCTTTAACGGCTCTATCTCTGTGCCCAAAAGTGTCCAAACAAAGATAATCAGAAAACGGTATATCACTGAAAACACCAGTGAAAAATTTACTCAGCTTTTCTCCGCCGCACCCGCCCCCCCTGGGCTCTCAGTCACTGAGCTTGTAGATCATTTCAACTGTAAAATTACAAATGTTATTGATGCCATTGCTCCCACTAAGGTCAAAGTTGTCTCTTGTAAGAAAAGGTCTCCATGGAGAAATGTCCCACTGGTGAGAACAGAAAAAAGAGTGTCGAAAAGCTGAACGAAGGTGGCGAAAAACAAATCTCCTGGTCCATTATAACACCTATAAAGAGAGACTTCGCATTTATAATTTGGAACTGAGGAATGCAAGGCGGTCCTTCTTCTCTGATATTATCTCTAGAAACAATAATAATTCACGTGCTTTGTTTGCTACTGTCGATAGGTTAACAAACCCTCCAGTACCAGTAGCATCTGAACTTTTATCTTCCAAGGCCTGCAATGACTTTGCCTCCTTCTTCAAAGAAAAATTCAAAAGATTAGACAAACAGTTAGTGCCTCCATATCAAGTACAGGATGTGTGTTGTCACAGTGTTCAAGCAGAACTAGTTCCAATATGACTGAGTTTCATGCGATCAACCATAAAAACCTGGAGGACATTATACAACATCTGAAAACTTCCTCCTGTTGCCTTGATATTCTACCAACGGGTGTTTTCAAAAATGTCTTGAATTGTTTGTCTTCTGATCTTCTACAGATTGTGAACACATCTCTTCTTTCAGGAATCTTTCCACAGGCCTTGAAAACTGCAGTAATCAAGCCACTCTTAAAAAGAACAATCTAGACACATCCCTAATGAGCAACTATAGGCCAATATCAAACCTTCCGTTCTTAAGTAAAATCATTGAAAAGCAGTTTTTCAACAACTCAATTATTTCTTGTCACTAAACAACAGCTTTGATACCTTTCAGTCGGGCTTCCGACCACACCACAGCACTGAGACGGCTCTCGTTAAGGTCTTTAATGACATCCACCTTAACACAGATAATGGCAAAATTTCAGTCTTAGTATTACTTGATCTCAGTGCTGCATTTGATACGGTCGACCACGACATATTACTAGACCGATTGGAAAACTGGGTTGGTCTTTCTGGCTCAGTACTAAACTGGTTTGAATCTTACTTACAGAATAGGGATTACTTTGTGTCAATAGGTAATTATACATCTGAGCGTACAAATATGACGTGTGGAGTTCCCCAAGGCTCCATTCTGGGGCCTCTTCTGTTTAACATCTACATGCTTCCACTGGCTCAGATTATGGAAAACAACAAAATAAGTTACCATAGTTATGCGGATGACACACAAATTTACATAACCTTATCGCCAGGGGACTATAGTCCAATACAAAAACTGACTAAGTGTATTGAACAAATTAACGGCTGGATGTGCCAAAACTTTCTGAAATTAAATGAGGGAAAACTGAGGTGGTTGTTTTGGAGCAAAAGAGGAAAGATTAAAAGTTTGCGCTCAGCTTCAAACAACAATGTTAAAAACAACAGACAAAGCCAGAAATCTTGGTGTAATCATGGACTCTGACCTGAATTTTAACAGCCATATAAAGACAATTACAAAGTCAGCCTATTATCACCTTAAGAATATATCAAGGGTTAAAGGACTTATGTGTCAACAGGATTTGGAAAAACTTGTCCATGCTTTCATCTTCAGTAGACTTGACTACTGTAACGGGTCTTTACAGGTCTCCCTAAAAATCAATCAGACAGCTGCAGCTGATTCAGAACGCTGCTGCTCGAGTCCTCACTAAGACCAAGAAACTGGATCACATCACTCCAGTTCTGAAGTCCTTACACTGGCTTCCTGTGCCCCAAAGAATTGATTTCAAAGTTCTTTTGCTAGTTTATAAATCACTAAACGGTTTAGGGCCAAAATACATTTCTGATCTGCTAGTACACTATGACCCCCAGACCTCTAAGGTCATCTGGGACAGGTCTACTGTCTGTTCCTAGAGTCAGAACTAAACAGGGGAAGCAGCGTTCAGTTTCTATGCTCCTCATATCTGGAATAAACTCCCAGAAACCTGCAGGTCTGCTGCTACTCTTAGTTCTTTTAAATCAATGCTGAAGACCTTTCTTTTCGATGTTGCCTTTCTTTAAATTATGTTCATTTCTTTCTTTTATACTGCACTGTAACTTTTATTCTTGTGTTTTATTTGTTTTTATATATATATATATATATATATATATATATATATATATATATATATATATTTTTTTTTTATTTTTATTTTTTTTAAACTGTTTCTTCTGTGTTTTATCGGTTTTACTTTCTTTTAACTGTTTTTGTGTAAAGCACTTTGAATTGCCCTGTTGCTGAAATGTGCTATATAAATAAAGCTGCCTTGCCTTGCCTTGCCTTGGTGGAGACAATACCACTCATAAATGACAAATTATTAATATTCAGCAGGCAGGTACCAGAATTGGCTAAAGGCTCAGTCCTCCAATAAAATTGCGACCTGCGGCCCTTGGCTGGATGCCATTTCCCCTCTCAACACTTTCATGTCTTCACCTGTCCTATCAAAGGCCTAAAATTCCCCCCGAAAAACTAAAAATACAATTTGAACTGCTTGGAGTTCTAAATAGTCTAAAAATGTGTAAGGACAGAGACTAACTGGAATTTAAAATATACCCAAGAATTCTACAGAAGAAGCTCAATGTGAAGCGTTAGAAAACGCCATTTACCAATCTCGTCTACTCCTGCTTAAAATCAAGTGTTTCTTCAGTAAATCAGGGTGTAGATATCTTTGACGGACTTTTTCTAGGTAGAAAGGGGTTCAGCTGAGTCCAGGAGAATGCAAAGGGCTGTATTTAAATCACTGGTACAGTTCCTACCAGGCCTGTCGCTGCAGTGGGTTGACTCCCTGACGGAGGCTTGTGTACCAAAAAAGGCTTTTGGATTTTTTTCCAGTGAGAGTGCATTGGATTTTTCCTGAGTTTTGCTATATAATGCCAGCTTTTTATAAAAAGAAATGGTAAATGGATCCAAATTTAACAGACAATTTGAAAAGGACAACAGCTTGAATACCTATTATTATTTTTCTAATTCTAATTCTTTGGGTGCACTTTTCTAAGCTGTGTCACACTAAACTTCATATATATATATACACATCTATTTATATATAAATATATATATATATATATATATATATATATATATATATATATATATATATATATATATATATAAATGTATTAGCCCAGAGTCATGTGGGTTACACCAGCATGGCTAAAAACTGTCAATTGAGTGAATAAAAATACCTCCTAAAATGCATCATGTCATGTCAAAATCATCTCCTCTCACGTGTTTATGGCATAATTGTTATGAAGCTTTGATCACACACTTTATTATTAACATTATCGCAGAAAATCTAATGACTCGCACTAAGCCAAGCAGCGCTGCATGTGTTTAGCTGACTCATGTGTTTAGGGTTATCCTGATGAATAAAGCTCTGCATGCATTGGCGGCTTTCCGCTTTCTTTTTACTGCAGCACTCTCACTGTAATGAATGAATCTATCAGCACTCACATACCAAATAATGGTCCAAAAAAAGGCTTATACTTTTATTCATACTGTGTAATGTAGTCTGCAACTTACTCTCATTTCACTTTAATAAGGTTTGACCAGTAAAAGAGGGAAACAAAGATGTGATCATTGTACATGTAGCCTCATAATCATTTGTATATATGTGAGTATCTCAGAAACTAGGGGCCTCATATAAGAACCATTCAAATGAACAGCTTGGATTTGCTCATGTAATTTAAGACAACTTGTCACATTCACCAGTTTTCGCGTAGGTAAGAACAAAATTCAGAAGTAAGCGTATCATAGGTAAAGCACAGACACCCGGGCTAGTCAATCTAATAGAGCTCAACAGTGACCCCACCCCCACACACTTTTGAACGGCTCTGGTTCCAGAAGTGATTTTCCCATTCAATACCTCCATTGATGTTTCATTAAATTCTTAGAAAAAGTTATTATTATTATTTGTTATTGCACAAAACAGATAATATTGTCCAGTATCAAACTTTTTATAACACCTTTGATTTGGCACAAAAGAACATTCTGAAAATGGCAAAAATGTATAGATGCAAGACTGTGTGTAGAAACGATGGTAACAGCAAGCTCCGCCAATCACAGATGTTGTTGTGTTGGATTGTGGATAGTGTAGTACTTCTCCATGGCATCGTGCATAAGACATGTTTTTAACATACACCTAGACCTGCTCTTTTATGAAAAGCGCAATGAGATAACTGTTGTTGTGATTTAGCGCTATATAAATAACATTTAATTGAATTCTAGAGACGCTTAGACCTTCATTTCACAACCTCGTAGCTTGTGGTCTGTTGACCTGGGATGATTTATACATTATGGGTATTAATCAAATTCCATTTGAGGAAAATGAATGGAATTTTCACTTCTGGAACTACACGGTTGAGCTCTATTGGGGGTCTAGGTAAGACCTGAATCCTTTTCTTGTTCAGCGGCAGCCGAGACATTCAGGTTATGTTATGAGCTGTCTGTAGCTGGTACAGCATAAGGTTCAGTGGTAATTAAATATCTTAAATCTAACAATACATTTTACCAGTACTAACCATAGCCCGTTATTATTCAATATATATATATATACAATCTATGGTGCTGTGACAGTTGCACCAGCAGTGTTACATCGCCGGCTGTATAGTCTCAGTCTATTTAACCCTCAGGGACCGTCTGGTTTTATTTTCTAAAAAAGCTTTTAAAACATCAACCCTGTTGTCTACAGTCAAGATATGAACATCATTTATTTCAGGACAAACTGGGCTATTAGAATATACGTGCTGCAGTGAGGTCACCTGAATGTTAAATATGGTTGTAGGCCCTTAAAGACAAATAAATAAATAAAATGGAACATGAATCTTACAGATATGTATTGTTATCACGCACAGAACAAGCTAAGCCAATCTCCTCCAAAACACTTCTCATACGTCTTGGGAGTCACACCACAAGGAAATAAATAATATAACTTATACAGTTGACAAAATACATACATTTTCTCAAAAAAAGTATGCATTTATAAAAAATATGTATGTATAAAAAAGATAAATTACGGACATTAAGTGGATAAATCTTGGATGTAACAGTTTGGATTTAATGATAACCCCAAAAAAGGCACAAGTTACAGGCTGGATAGAAAATCAGCTGTAGAGGCTAGAAAGACCCCAAAGAGACCACCGTGACCGCTAGCTGGTTAGCTTTTAGTTGCAATAATCGGTAAGTTTCTGAGTTTTATGGTTATTAAATTATTGAAATATCAATCAGAGGTTATTGGTTGTATACGATTCTCTCGGTTCCTGAGGGTTAAACATCCCTCAGTCTCATTTCAGCTGTCCCCGTCCTCTGTCTCTGTGTTGGCGTTCTAACCTCAGGTGGATTTCAGAGGACTATGGTTACCTGGTCCTCAGATCTCTGCAGGGTAAATCCAGACAGTGAGCTAGACTATCTGTCCAATCAGAGTTTTTTGTTGACGACTAAAACTACTTCTGAACGTACACATGTTCCACCAAAACAAGTTCCTTCCTGAGACTATTTAATGGGGGGGTTCACCAGACGCCTCCCGATACGATATCATCACGATACTTATGCCACGATACAATATTATTGCGATATCTTGCAATTTATAACCTTTATTTCCAACTTCTAATTTTTCCTCAATTTCAAAAGACTTATAGCAGATATCGAGATCCAGAACCGCCCAAACAACTTCACACTCACTGCTCTTCCTTTGTTCCTGAGCAACACACCTGGCATGTCATAGATGTGTCACATAAGCTCCTCTCTAGGTTCCAGTTTGGGTTCAGGAGGCAGACACCGTTTCCACATTTAAGAGTAGGCTTAAGACTTTTCTCTAAATCTTACAGTTAGGGCTGGCTCAGGTGAGTCCTGAACCATCCCTTAGTTACGCTGCTATAGGCCTAGAATGCAGGGGGACTTCCCATAATGCACTGAGAACCTCTCTCCTCCTCTTTCTCTCCAACTGTATGCAACCTCATCTCATTAATGCATGTTACTGACTCGACTTGTGCCAAAAGGAAACTTCGTTAACATCTGTTTTATCTAAAAAGAAACATTTCTCAGTTTGTTCATGTCACTTCAATTTTATTGCTGCAAAATGGAACAAACTGACCAACACATAAATAATAATAAAAGATCCATACTTGGCGCCTGTGTATCGATACAGTATTGCCACTGAAAATATTGCGATCCTATGCTGTATTGATTCCCCCCCACCCCTACTATTTAGCAGAGGCACCGTGGCTCTGTCCGGCGCTTAGCACCGCCCAAGACAATTGTGATTGGTTTAAAGAAATGCCAATAAACCAGAGCATGTTTTTTTCCCATCCCAGAATGCTGTGAGGACTAGCAATATTGGCAAAGCGAGACTACCTGCTGGATAATATCCTAAAGTTCATCTGTATGACTTTCACATCTCTTTGACCGCAAGTTCTTCTCCACAATGTCATGTCATTGGCAGCCAACGGGGCTTGTGGTCCTCTACTGTGACCACTGACACTGCTACATTTGTCTTGTTTTTGTCTGCTGGTATTCAACAGCATAACTTGAATCTCTTCTTCTTTTTATTCTTTGTTAGCATTGTTTGTGAAATAAACTTGCTCACAAACCATGTGGAACATGTAGCCTTTCTTAGCAATGTGTGGGTGTTGACTATGCTAACAAATCTCAGGAATGGGCTCCTACTCGTGATTTACATAAAGTCTGTGCAGTGAAAAGAGTTTGCTGAATCCAACTGGGAACACTCATACAAGCCTCCCTTGAAAAAGTAAGAGGCTGAAACCCTGAAAGTGACTTTCAGCTGTCACACACACACACACACACACACACACACACACACACACACACACACACACAGTCACATGGCAGTTGCATTAGATTACATACGCATTACATTGAAGGTTCTAGGTCGAGCAAACTGTCTAATTTAGCTTTTAGTCTTATTTTGTTATCCTTGTATTAGTTTAAATATCTACAGTCCATTATTTACATGTCTTACCATTTTCTATTTTCTAAGGTGTTAAGCCACATATGGATAAATGTAGAAACACACAGCTCTTCATGCTTTATGACATGAATAACCTTACAGATAAGCTAGTAGTGCCTGTTGCCATTCGAGTTTTAAAACCCAAAATAAATGGTCTCCCCAGTGTGCAGAGCCAGCAAACATTTCAACCCAGCTATTCCAATTTATTCCCATAATTGGCTGTCTGTGCAGAGAGAAAGTGGCCATATCTCAGGGTTTTCCTCCTTCCTTCCCTGTAATTAGAGGAAAAGAATCTGTTCCTTCAATTAAACAGTGCAGCAGGAGTAAGGACTGCCCTCTTTTGTAAAGCACAAGTAGCAGCAATCTCTCAGCAAAATAAATACGGCAGCACGTAATGAGCTAAGCGGTGTATGCGTGTGTGCATGTGTGTGTACATTAGGTAAATATAAGTTATTTAAGTTGGTTAAATTAATTGATGATCTAATTTGTGAGAGCTGCATGGAGACTGAAGAAACCTCTGCCTCCTTCCCAGCTCTTAACTGTGATTTCTGTGTCATGTTGTAAGATATTCATTTTGGTCACTCCTATGGTTTTTTTCTTCTCATTTCTTTTGCAATTTGAGTGACTAGTGCAGTTAAAAACGGGCCTGTTTGAAACAGGGCCGATGGCTTGGCCTTGCAGCTTTCTCCAGAACCGCCCGAACAACTTCACACTCACTGCTCTTCCTTTGGTCCTGAGCAACACACCTGGCATGTCATAGATGTGTCACATAAGCTCCTCTCTAGGTTCCAGTTTGGGTTCAGGAGGCAGACACCATTTCCACATTTAAGAGTAGGCTTAAGACTTTTCTCTAAATCTTATAGTTAGGGCTGGCTCAGGTGAGTCCTGAACCATCCCTTAGTTACGCTTCTATAGGCCTAGACTGCTGGGGGACTTCCCATGATGCACTGAGCACCTCTCTCCTCCTCTTTCTCTCCAACTGTATGCAACCTCATCCTATTAATGCATGTTACTGACTCGACTTCTTCCCTTCCCGGAGTCTTGTGCTCTCTATCCCTCATAGTCTTGTGCTCTCTCGCCCCTGTCCCCTCTCCTCCTATCTCTTCCTGCAGGTGGTTCTGGCTCTGGAGTCTGGATCTGTGGTTGGAGTCACCTGCTGCCAACATGTTGCTGCTCGACACCCTCTGCTACAACTCTCTCTCTCTCTCTCTCTCTCTCTCTCACCCCCAACTGGTCAAGGCAGATGACCCCCCCCCCACACACCCTTAGCCAAGGTTCTGCTCGAGGTTTCTGCCTCTTAAAGGAAGTGTTTCCTTGTCTCTGTGGCCTAGTGCTTGCTCTTGGTGGGAACTGTTGGGTTTCTGTAAATAACATCCCAGAGTACGGTCTTGAGCAACTCTTTATGAAAGCGCAATGAGATAACTGTTGTTGTGATTTGGCGCCATATAAAAAAAATTCAGTTAGTTTTAAGGACTGACTTAATGTAGGGCTCCCATGGAATCCGTCTTATAGCTTTTTAAATTCTTAATTTCGCAATTACGTCCATTCTAACATTACCACTGCCATCCGTCTGTAACTGACCCCAGCTGGTCAGGCATGGCAACGCTCTACTATGGATGGCAATGGTGTGTTACACTTAGCAACGGTTTGTTATCAAGAAATAGCAGCTCGCAGAATGCCTTAGAATTCAACCAAACCATGTAATTATACATAATATACTTTGGTATGTGTGTTTTGAACAAATAAAATTAAAATACATTCATAACCTTAGAATGATCTACAGTGGGCTTTGATTTTACTTGTGCCTTTGATTCTAGTTGTGAGACTAAACAATGAACATTAAATACAGATAGAATTACTGGGGCATAGGATCTTTCTCAATACATGGGAACCGTATTTTATGTATTTATTTGCTTGCTTCGCTAAACTTTATACCTATGTGAAACATCCCTTATGTAAATGGTGTAATGACTATATTGCCTGAATGGTTTTATCATTCCAGTTAAAAAATAAATAAAAAAGAATATTATGTACAATATAGTCTGGATCATTTCCAGCATAACTGCTGCACATTCGGCACCGCCCTTCGCTTGGAGAAACAATGACGCAAATAAAAAAAATGTTGGCATCAAAAAATGAGCCGTTGAAATAAGTGCTGAAAGTGTCAACAATAAAAATATCAAAAGACTTTGGCAAAAAAATCAAAAAAGCACCCACAACATTGATAAGGTGACAAAAATGATAATTTTTCATATTTTTTCACGGTTGACGGGTAGACAACACAAGGGTTAATACATCTACACTGGATTCCTGCAGAACTTTATTATTAATACCCTCGGTGGTTTCAACAATCTACTTCAATTTTTTTAGGCCAACTGTTGAATTTCTCTCTTTGGTTTATTTCTGAGGTCCTTATTACTTTGCTGAAATGCTGACACAGTATTTGTGGTATTTGTATTTGTGCCACAGACACCGACATTCCTCTGCAATGCACTTTCACTGTGACTGTGTATATATGTAACATTGTTTGGAGCGTACTGAGAGAGTACATCCATTTGTGGCTGTGTGGTCTATTACCTGCCACGCATGGCGGAGCAAGGCAATTGAACACTGGCGGCAACGGTCATTCACTCTGCTTGTGGAACTCAAATGTCAGCAGCAGGCTGAGACCTTAAGCTATGAGAATAATGTAAAAACAGAGTGTGTGGGTGTGTGTGTGTGTGTGTGTGTGTGTGTGTGTGTGTGTGTGTGTGTGTGTCATAGCTGACACAATGTGAAGGCAGATGCCTTTCTTTGCCTGCTTCAATATGGCCATCAATAACAACATGGCAACTTCCATAGCTTACTATTACAGAAATTAAGTATCTCATTGACTTGTTTCAGGAAATTAAAGTAATTTGATGTCAGTCACAAGCTCTAAAATAATTTCTAGAAGAATTGCTTGGCCAGTGCCTTAATGTTTATAGAGTGTAGTCTCACTCTACTGTGGGGCTCGAAAGTTTGGGCACCCCAGGTAAAAATTTGTATTAATGTGCATAAAGAAGCTGAGAAAAGATGGAAAAATCTCCAAAAGGCATCAAATGTCTGATTACACATTCATATAATATGTCACAAAAGTTAGATTTTATTTCCATCATTTACACTTTCAAAATAACAGAAAACAAGAAAATGGCATCTGCAAAACTTTGGGCCCCCTGCAGAGTTTCTAGCATGCACCCCCCCTTTGGAAAGCTGAGACCTGACAGTGTCATGGATTGTTCTCAATCATCGTCTGGAAAGACCAGGTGATGTCAATCTTAAGGTTTTAAATACCCGACTCATCTGACCTGGCCCCAACGATCAGCACCACGGCTTCTTCTAAGCAGTTGTCTGGAAAACTGAAACTGAAAATAGTTGACGCTCACAAAGCAGGAGAAGGTTATAAGAAGATTGCAAAGCGTTTTCAGATGCCAATGTCCTCTGTTCGGAATGTAATTAAGAAATGGCCGTCATCAGGAACAGTGGAAGTTAAAGCAAGAAAAATATCAGACAGAACAGCTCGCAGGATTGTGAGAAAAGCAAGTCCAAACCCATGTTTGACTGCACGATCCATCCAGAAAGACCTGCAGACGCTGGAGATATGGTACACCATTCCACTATAAAGAGATACTCGTACAAACATGGTCTTCATGGAAGAGTCATCAGAAGAAAACTTCTTCTACGTCCTCACCACAAAAATCAGCGTTTGAAGTTTGCAAATAGACAAGCCTGATGCATTGTGGGAACAAGTTCTGTGGACCAATGAGGTTAAAATAGAACATTTTGGCCGGAATGAGCAAAGGTATATCTTGACAAGAAAGGGCACAGAATCTAATGAAAAGAACCTCTGTCCAACTGTTAAGCATGGGGGGGATCAATCATTCTTTGGGGTTGTATTGCAGCCAGTGGCACAGGGAACATTTCAAGAAAATTTCAGCAAATGTTGGACGCTAACTTGATGCCATCTGTGAAAAAGCTGAAGTTAAAGAGAAGATAGCTTCTACAAATGGATAATGATCCTAAACCAAACCAAAATCCATGATAGGTTACAGTACATCAAGAGGCATAAACTGAAGGTTTTGCCATGGCCTTCACAATCTCCTGACCTCAACATAATTGAAAATCTATTGATAGACATTAAAAGAGCAGTGTGTGACAGACAGCTCAGAAATCTCAAAGAACTGGAAGACTTTTGGAAGGAAGAATGGGAGAAGATACCTCAAACAAGAATTAAAAGACTCTTGGAACCAGTTCAGGCGGCACTTTGGGCTACAGGTAACGCCTGTCTTAGCCCCAGTACATTCTATCGCTCTTTTCACTCCATCAGTTATTGACCAGGCTTTTGGTCTGGAAAGACCTAGTGATTGTGTCATTAAAACAGCTTTACATCAGTAGCATATTTGCTTCCTTCTACCAACTAACTCAGGTTTTCAACCTAAAGCCCACCCATTTCTTTAGATATCTGCAAGTCAGGGATTTTGTTCGCAATCATTATCCTGGCTTCCCTTCCTCCTTCCCCTACTCTCATTGATACCATACTTGAGGTGTCTCAAAGGTTCAATTTCAATACTGTACAATACTCTTCTCAAAAGTCAGACAACAACCTCTGATGCTTAACGTGATGCTTGGTCTGCAGAGCTTGGTGAGGACATAGGTCCTAGTGCCTGGAAATACGCCCTCAGTCGAGTCCACTCATCGTCTGTCTGTGCTCGCCATGGAGTGTTACAGTGCAAAGTGGTTCATGGAGTTCACTGGTCTAAAAGTAGGCTTGCCCGTATCTACCCTGACATCGATCCAAACTGCAACAAATGTCACCAAGGCCCAGCCAATCTCACTCACATGTTCTGGTCTTGCCCCACCCTTGCTCCTTTCTGGTTAAGCGTTTTGACTCCTCTCAGCCATCACATCTGCCAACATTGACCCTTCACCATTACTGGCCCTGTTTGGTGTCTTACCCATTGGCCTCACGCTGCCGCCCTATTTTGCTGATCTTACTGCCCTTTCTCACACTCCTAGCAAGATGTGCCATTCTCTTGCGGTGGAAAAGCTCTTGCCCCCCCCCCGCTATCAATGGATAAAGGATGCGCTTCATTTCATGAGAAAATCAAATATTCTCTCCAATTCTCAGAATAGAAATTTCATCAAATTTGGCAACCCTTCCTAGATCATGTTAGGTCTCTCCATATAGACATTGACCCTGATGTCTAGGCAACTAACTGCCCCCCCCCCCCTCTCCATAAGCAGTAGCTTGTAGCACAGTAGTTGATTTATTTGCTTTTGTTTATGGTTGTTGCTCCTGATTTTATTTAATTTGTTTAGAAAAAACATTCAACAACTTTGCGAACGTTTGAGCATTCATGTCCTGTATGTCAGTATGTATATGTAAAGGCATACACAGCCTATATTAGACTACCACTACCACGCTATACCTGTATCAAAATTCCTTTTACCCGATTTCATTTTAATTTCAATGATATCTCTTTGTAGGCGAGGGTGGGGGGTGGGAACTGGGTGTAAATTGTCTCTGTTAGTACCTTGTGTCTCAGATTGACTCTTTGTATTGGTTTCATTCTATGGATGAGGTGTTATATGTATCTGTTATTTTCAAAATCCCGTAAATAAATCATACAAAAAAAAGACTCTTGGCTGGCTACAAGAAGCGTTTCCAACCTGTTATACTTGCCAAGGGGGGGGGGGTGGGGGTGGGGGACAAGGTATTAACTCTGCAGGGTGCCCCAAACTTTTGCAAACACCATTTTTTTTTGTTTTCTGTTATTTTTAAAGTGTAAATGATGGAAATAAAATCTTACTTTTTGTGACATATAGGAATGTCTAATCTGTCATTTGATGCCTTTTGGAGATTTTTTCCACCTTTCCTTGGCTTCTTTATGCTCAATAATACACATTTTTACCTAGGGTGCCCAACCTTACGAGCCCCACTGCATGTGCTCAGTTGAGAGCTGGTATTTTACCTTTGACTCTTACTGAAAGTGAAGGGTATGTTAATGTATCTGTTCAATATGTTGGTTAAGTGATATAGAAAATGAGAGTGAGAATTTGATGAGAATTTTGTTTTCTGGTGTCATTTTTTCTTGTGCTTTGTTAAGTAAGATAAAAAAAAAATAGTAGTACTGTCAGTTAAACACGTTAACGGTGTACTTTTCTTTTAACACTACATTAGGCTATATGCTGGGGGGGTCTAGAACACTACAGTAGGCTATATGCTGGGGGTGGTTTCTTGAACATTACAGTAGGCTATATGCTGGGGGGGTGGTTTCTTGAACACTACCGTAGGCTATATGCTGGGAGGGTGGTTTATTGAACACTACCGTAGGCTATATGCTGGGGGGGTGGTTTCTTGAACACTACAGTAGGCTATATGCTGGGAGGGTGGGTCCTTGAACACTACAGTAGGCTATATGCTGGGGGTGGTTTCTTGAACACTACAGTAGGCTATATGCTGGGGGGTGGTTTCTTGAAAACAGTAGGCTATATGCTGGGGGTGGTTTCTTGAAAAGACAGTATATACCAATGTTGTTTTCAATAATATAAATAAAACAT
>JABXJD010001493.1:0-85701 GCA_013375575.1 Percina caprodes
TGCACTGCAGATGGAAGACCTAAATGTTGCCTAAGATGTGTGGTGTTCCACATAAAATAGACTGTAGAGCACATAATGAATAGTGAATTGTTTGTATTGAAAAGATCTATCGACTATAGGCCCCTGCAGCATTACATGGCACGGTTGAGGCTTGGCCTGCGAATCTGGACAATCAGTATCTAAAGCTAATTATACAAATTACTAATTCACATATACAGCTTTCTCATACAGAAATAATGAAGATTTATCAGTGCACTCTAAACATTCATTCATTATTTATTGACATGAAATTTTGGTGCATTCAAGTGCCATTGTAATCAGATGAATCAAAATGATTATTATATGAAGATAACATTAATTAACTTAATTGGAAGCCATTATGAGGATGAATCTCAAAGTTTAACTGCACACATTAACCTCATACAAGCTCTAATGGCCACACCTTTTTTCACAAGATATGCAATATAAACCATATAATACTACCATGAAATATGTTAACCATTCCAAATTTGCTGGATAGTATAAGAGGTCCAGTTAAGTGTCTCTTCCTCTCTGGTTGCTGTATACTCGAAACAGCAGAATGACTGTTTTAAAAGACTTTTTCATATGGCACACGTGTAGACACACACACACACACACACACACACACACACACACACACTTGACTGAAAATTAATTTTCAGACCTGCACAATGCTATTGACGGGAGAGGGGAATCCAATTTGCATGATCCTTGTCGAGCCCTTTTACCATCAGGCCTTTATGCTGCGCCCTTGAAGTGGGCAAATGAAGATGGAAATTGATGATATGTTGTACATTTTTCTCATGAATGAAAGAAGTTTTATTATTCTGACAGTAAGTGGTTGTCTTTCTTTTTTCACATGTAAAAATTGAAATGCATATGTAAAAGAACTCAATGCACAAATTGGAAAAGAAATACCAAAGGATAGTCTTTTCAGTACCAACATGTTTTAAAGCACATCAGTATCTACTATATTTGATAGTCATGGGCTAAACCATCAGCATAATTGAATTATTTGTACAAATATTTAATTGAAATAACAAAAAAGACGGACTCTCACAGATAATGGAATGGAATTTGTAACACAAACCCATGTGGCTATGCAGTTGGAGAAAGTATTATTTTGGCGTTAGCTGACGAGCTAGTCACCTTTGTATCAAGGTGATAGCAGGGACACAGCCATTTTAGGACTCTGATGACAGGACTACGACCAATAATTCTTCGTCAGATATAGCTCCAATAGTAACTGCAGCTAAAACCATTATAACATTTAAATTTTTCCATGTGTAAAAGGAACAAGCTTCAACATCTAATCAGACCTAGTGGATTTTCATTTATTATCTGACTAGGGGTGAGACATTTATTTAACATCATTTTCCCAAATGTTACCTCCTAGATAGACATCAAACCACTGTACTGTTCTCAGTGTTGTAGTACTTGAAATCGGTCTTGGTCTCCAGACCAGCCTTAAGGCCATTTTTTGAAGGTTTCAACCTCGTCGGAACCAACCACATTTTTACTCAGTCTTGACTACGGTCTTGGTTGAAGAGGACTCTGGATTATATTTCAAGACCGGTTAAAACCACAACCGCACGGATATAGCTAAATTGCCTGTGCATTGTTAAAACTTATTTAAAAATTAAATTTGTTGCCATAACCCCCCCCTCTCTCTACCCCTTTTACATGGACTCCCAAGAAAGTGAATGCGGGAGACAGACAATAGCTGACTAGCTGTCTAACACAAATCTGATCTTGGTCTTGACTCGGTCTTTCCCTGCCATGGTCTTGGTCCTCTCTCAGTCTCAACCCTTCAAAGTCTCGGTCTTGTCTCAGTCTCAACCCCTCAAAAGTATCGGCCTTGTCCTGGTCTCGATACACTCTGGTTTCTGTGGTCTTGACTACAACACTGACTGTTCTTGCCACTTCTTTTGACATTCACTGACAAGAATAGGAAGGGCTGCTGCAGATACCTCTACCATAAAGATAGAATAACATTTTTCTACAGGCACTGTTGATCAAGACCGCAAGAGCATTTTTTAAGAAAAGGGTCAAGATTCATCCTTCCACTAATGATGTAAATCGTTGTTTTAGCTGTGAGATTTGGCAGCTATTTAAAAAAAAAAAAAAATTGTCACACATTTTGACCTTTACAGTTTGGAATTCTTCTATGGATTATTATTTGCTACTGTTTGAAATGTCAGTAACAGGGAAATACTTTTTTTTAAAGAGGGTTCTTACTGTCAACACATTCAATCTAGCGAAGAAAAAAAAGTTCTTCAGCTACACCTACAGCTAAATTATTCACTGGACTGGTTTTATTGTGAGGTTTTATGCGTTTAATGGAGATTCTAGTTTAAAGAGGAAAATGTATTTCAGTCCTACAACCGGATGACTTTGAGGAGGAAAATATATTGCAATCTGACAACCAGATTACTTAGCTCATTCTGCTGCCGTGCTACAAAATCCCTATCTGCTCTGGGGATCTGTTCTCTAGCTAAGCACCTCTGACCTATGACTCCAATATGGATGGGGCCAGCACAAAAATCAACCTCCCCACAGGGATCTACACATCATCTCAGGAAATACAATCTCCTTTATCTGGTGGCAGGCCTAAAAAAAGTTCCTCCGCAACGCATGGGTCTGGGGAGGTGAGCAGTGGCCTAGGACAGGAGCAGAAGGGGAAGACAATGCAAAATTTAAAAATAACTGATGGAGCCGACATTCTTGTACATTTAACTAATGGCAACACAGTAATATAAGCAAAATCTATATCCATGGGTAAATTCCTTTCATCTGCCATTCCTCCTAATCCATAGTTAATGTGATCTAGACACTACCTGGCTTTGATGAGAGCATCTCTAGGAGGGATGGACATTGACTTCATGGAATGAAAGGGGATCAGGCTCTGTAAGGAGTGGACAAATAAATTGTAACTTTATTTGATCATTAAAAATGATTGGCCATACTGTATATAGATAATTGATTAGAAAAGAAGCTACACCGTGGACTGGTGTAGTTAGGGATCTCACCAGTGTGTTCAACGTGGGTTAACTATTTCCTGTTTCAACAGAACAACACCCCTAAGAATAAATACAAATTCATGCTGGTCCATAAAGAAATGGTTTTACGAGTTTGGTGGGGAAATAACATTACTGGCCTTTACTTACCCCCAATCCTCTAGACTAAGACAATTTAACACACCACAATCAATAAAGATACATATTGATGTTACTGTTTTAGCCATGGGTTGGTTGCATGCTTGGGGTCAGAAATTGACTGAAAAAAAAATATTCTTTTAGAATTTAACTTAATTCCTAAAGAGTGTATCTATATAGAGCTGCTTGGATGTTCCTGAACCCAAAACATAAAACCATTCATGTTCAAATTACCGTGATAAATTCATGGCTAAAAGAGGAAGCCGAAAACACCATGGACCAACACGTACTGTAGACTTCCCAGGCCTAATGACCCATAATACAAATGGGTGTAAAGTGTGGGTGTCCACAAACCTTTTGGCTTTTACTGTATATCCATTGCCTTTGTATCTATAGTCCGTCCACCAATCACTTCTTTTCTGATGTTCAACTTCAATACATTCAGAGGACACAGAGGACAAACAAAGCTGCTCTCAATCAACCTTGTCACTTCTATACTGCTGCTGTCATCAGCTGTGTATGTATGCAGTCCTGTGTTTGTGTGTGTGTTGATTAAATGAATGGCAGCAACCATTTGAGCTGTCCGTGCAAGGTGTAAGGGGTGATGCATTATACGAGTACTCTCTGTGATTGCGTCAATGGCTGCGTGTCTAATGCAGGATCAACCTGACTCAGTCCTTGGGAAAAAAAAGCATTGATTCAATGCCCTCACAGATACCATGATATTTCCACACCTGTCAAGTAGTCCTTCAGTAGACTTGACTTCTATTGAGGACTCAGAGGATAGTATCCATCAAGTGTTTATATCAGGTAAGCCAACTCTGCATTCCTAAACATAGGTCTGTCATTCAGCTTGAGGCACTAGTCTAGTCAGTTCATTGCAACAACCTTGAGTTGAACAATGACAGGATTGAGCCATGATTGGTCAGGGGAACTTTAATATTACATAATGCAATGTTGCCAATGTTTCCCACTGTGAATTCAAATTTGAATTTATTTTAGTGGGTTTGACGAGCATTGAGCAGTTAATTTTGGTTGCATACAACAGGGAACTGTGAGCTTGAGTGTAGCGATGCATCGAATTGACTTTTTCAGTCCTAATTCAGATACTGGTAGCTGGGCTCTGGGTAGAGGCCAATACGAGTACCAATTTGATACCAGTGTTTAATTAATAAGCTGCATGCCTGTGTGGAAGTGACTGGGATCATTATTTAATGTGTAAGGCAACACCATACAAGGGGCAGCTGAATGCACCATGGCTTTACGAGGTGCAGCTGAATTCAGCCCACACACTTTACCGTCACAGGAAAGGCACTGCTCTCCACTGGCTCCGTCGCTGCTTGCATTATGTTCAAGTCACTAATGTTCATCTTTGTGATGAAGAGTGTTGAGGCACTTATTCCTGTGGGTTTCCCCTTCATTTGAAGAACTTGGATTGTAACTTATAAGAACGTTGCTTTGGATAAAAGTGCCAAATGAGTAATATAAGTGTATTGACGATTCGGGCCCCAGATTGCGTGGTGTTGTTCACCCCCACTGTGGGATAGAGGAATGAGACAGTTATTGCTCTAACTTTGCTACTGCCCAAACAGACATTTGTATCTATCAGCTATAAAAGTTTAGAGTCTAACCATCAAGGCGTGACAGACTACACATAACTGTAAAATGTTTCTAAGTTTGAGTTGGCTGATAGTGACACTCTTAACATAAAAGTACAACAAAAGTAAAACAGAATGAATAATGTAATAAACAGAAAGAATTCATTGCCCAGAGCTGAAACCATCCAAGGACAGTGATGACTGTACCAGCTCATAAAATCAGAGCAATCTCTTTTACTCAGACGCACCAAGGGGAAATAAGGCTTTAGCTATTAGAGATTGGGGAATCAATATATAAAAGGAGATGGATACAATATTGTAAAAAGCTGTAATTTTAGTAGGGCCTGATGGGAGGTCATTAGCTGCTACAATAAAGGCTTTTAGGGCTTTTTGAGAGATGAATACTCAGAATGTATTGAAAGTGACACTTTTCTGCCATCTCACTTGTTCTTACACACTTTTTACTTCCTGCTCTTCAGTATAGTGCTGGGATTTTTTAAGTGTGTAGGGACATCCGTTTTGACAGTTATGTCGCATAATGTACCCTGGAGTGTGTTGGGCCGCTTTGCACCTCCAGGCATTTCCAGGACATTGTCTGCAAAAGCAGAGCCAAATGACTTTTCAACCGGTGTGAAGTATTGTGAATCGGGTTGCTTTCCTTGATGGGAGACATAATTCAGCATTGATGGGAACAACACCAGCGAGATGGATGGAAATGACGTGAAGACATGTTATTGCACAGGGTGAAATGATAAATACGACAGAGATCTGGAAAATGGGGCTTCTTTGAACAGAGATAAAAACAAAGTAGCATTTTAAGATGTGTGGAATGAGAAATATAAATGACAAAGAGACCCCCTGTAAGTTGTGAGAGGAGGGAACAGTTGACTTGAGTGGTTGCTGTGATCAGTGACTAAGTGACTAAGAGAATAAAAAACAAATGGAACTGTATGACTTTTGAAAATATCATCATCCAGACATGTTTTGTGTGCGTGTGTGTGTGTGTGTGTGTGTGTGTGTGTGGGGGGGGGGCAACAAGTTTAGCAAGATCATTGCCGTTTTATTTGAGCGAATATTTTGCACTTGGATAACTTTACACTATTGTATATTGGGGATAAAATATATACTTAATCTTCTTGACAGACTGCAGTAGTTATATCACAAAATTGGAAATGTGAACATCTACAGGTTTTTACAGAGACAAGTGGGCAAACACCATCCGCCGATAAAGATCATGTGGTATGATTGAAAGCTCCAGAAACAGCTACTAAATGGATCTCGGGTGAGATTGTTTACTCAGACTCTGTAAACCGTTTTTTAATTGGTATCATCAGACATCATAATCATTTTAAAGTGACAGTGAGCGTCAGATTCTCTGTTTTGGAAAGTTACACGAATTGTTGGACACAGTCCCCCAGTAATTTGCTGCTGGAAAGGGCGTTTAAGACAAGCACATTATATGTAATTATATTGATATATGCCCCTACTCCTGATCCCACGCTATCACAGGGGCTTTATAGACAACCATAGCCGGTGTGTCTTAAAGAAGTACCCACATACCTAGTCTTGCTTTGTCAGACCATCCACACAATGCGGAGCAGAGGAAAGTCTGACTAGACCACACAGCATTCTGGGATGGAAGAAAAAACTGTTCTGGTTTATTGGCATTTTATTAAACCAATCGCAATTATCTTGGGCGGTGCTAAGCTCCGCATGGAGCTGCTGCAAAATGCCTCTGGAAGGATCTTGTTTTGGTGGAACATGTGAACGTTCAAAAGTTTTTTTATTCGTGCAACAGAAAACTCAGATTGGACACATAGTCTAGCTAGCTGTCTGGATTTACTCTGCAGAGATCTGAGGAGCAGTTAACCATAGTCCTCAGAAATCCACCAGAGGTTAGAATGCCAACACAGAGAAAGCAGATGGAAAAGGACATTTGTGAAAGACATGCATCTTTCACTAATGTCCTTTCACATGCGGAATTTCCTGTAAGTGGAACATGGCGTATGTAGACTACAACGTAGCTGACCTCAGGGGGATTGTCCCTGTACATATGAAATATGCAACGGTGGAGAGATAGTCTCAAGAATTTTATTGTCTACCTTCATGTAGACCAGGGATGGGCAACATTGATGATAGAGAGGACTACAAACATTTTATCCCCACTACCTGAGGGCCAGATTTGGACTGTGACTGCCAGTTGCCCATGTAGACTTTTCGACTGTACCTCCTGTTCTATGACATGGATACATTTGCATATAAACATCTCTGTTGCACGTACACATTTTCTTTATTCTAACTTTAATATTTTCTCTCTTGGTCCCACCCTATGTATCTTCTTTGTTTCCACTATGTGTGCTAATAAATTCACTGACAGCAAGACTGGGTGAAACATTAGGTGAGAACAAGGGGAAGGAAGAATGACAGGGGGTGAACACCAATGAGACAATGTGAAAATAAGAATGCAAGGGGTGAAAACATGTCGACAATAAGTGAGGATCTTTTAATTGTGATGTGTTTAATTGGGACTGACTATGTTTAATATAGAAAACGTAACACATGCCAAGTTGTGGTGCATTGCAGATCACTGGAATTAGACTTGAAGTCAGAAAAAAAAGTGTCACACACACACACACACACTGTGGCTCCATATGCATTTCTGTGTTTTATTTAGATGATTTTAAGGCCCTCGGGCCTTCTTCAGAATCAACAAAGTCAGACACCTGCACTCGCGCTTTATAGACCACACTCTAGTCACACATATGATGGCCATTAGATAATCATGATGGGGGAAGAAAAACAATCAAGAGGACTTTTGCGAATCCAAAGTTCAAGCAAGCAGCGTCAAAAGCATCCAATCACATTACTTCAAACAAAATGACAAGAGCCTCGATGTTTCATAACATGTATAAAGATTGTAATTGGACATACACGGTTTAAATGTTCAAAATACATAGATGTTGAAAAAAGCATGCTAAAAGTTAAAAATCGGCTCTAAATGAACATCACAAACAACTTTGAACATCTACAAAGTAGAGGTACCTTACAGAAAAAAAACTTCAAGTCATAATCTATGTTTAATCCCTTTTCTAAATCCATTAAATGACACATTACTGATTATATTTAATTGTTATTCCAAAATGATTGGATCTTCGATACTCTTTTTGGTAAATGAGTCAATTGAACAGCTACTTTTTTGTAAGAGGTATAGTGCTAAACTATTATGTACTATATATTATACCATATTGCTGAATATTTTGAGTCACTTTAATAGAGATTCCCACTAATTAAGGAGGACACAATGTAAATGGTACATGTGGTTGGCAGAGATTGTTATATACATATTTTCTTCACTGTCTCTGTCACTGTCTTCCAGCTTTTTTTTAGATTATATTTGGGCATTTTTAGGCTTTTATTTGGATAGGACAGCTTAGACTTGAAAGGGGAGACAGATGGGGAATAACATGCAGCAGTGGGCCTCAAGTCGGAGTAGACCTGCGGCAGCTGCGTCAAGGTCTGTGTGTGTATGTGTGTATGTGTGTGTGTGTGTGTGTGTGTGTGTGTGTGTGTGCATGCATGCTTGTAGTTTAATAAGTATGCTGCACCCACCTCCCTACCAGTCTGCAGCTTTAATGGAATGACCCGGCACTGCTGACAGCACACTCCACTAAAACTGGGCCCTGTGCACATCTCCTACTCTAGCCATGTAATTGTTCAATTTACTGTACATCCAATGTCCCTCTGCTGTAATTGAATATGACTTTGTCCTGTTTGAGTGATCTCTTTTTGTGCCGTAACCCCTTATTGGAGAGAGAGCGAGACAGAAGGAAACAGAGAAAGAAGGAGAGGTGAGAGGTGAGTAAAAAGCATCTTGTGTAGATAAAGCATGTAGGTCACATTGAGCTGCCGGGCTTCTGCCAATGAGATCTTTGCTGTTGACATCATTACTCAGCTACACACCATCAGAGAGAGGGAGGGAATGTAGCTTATTACCTCAAGGAGACACAAATTCAAAGAACGCAAGCTGCTTGGATACGGTTCCAGCCCTGGTTGACGGGACGACCGCCTGTGGTTACTAGTCATTGTTACATGGATCAACGGAAGAACATTTCCAGGATAAAGCCTAAAGTGTCAGCAGGATGTCAGGCTTTGCACCTTGCCTTCTGATCTTTTATGTGTTGCCCTTCTCAAAATCTCTTTGCTACACTAAAAACTAGCGCCGAGCTAAATGGCAAGTTTTGACGACAATTTGGATCGTGAAACAAGCAGGCCTGCTTGGTTCTCTCTGGGAATGATTGTAACGATTTACAAAGAATATGTTTACGTCATTCCTTCTCTAACAGGGACGTTTTAGGACTTATTGGTGGGATTGTTGTGGATGGAGTACACGTGGCGATACACTGGTAAGAGATAATGAGGTTTAACCATGTGTCAGCTCATTTAAATAGCTCACGTTACTGTGTGGGGAACCACTAATACACTCTGTCCTAATGACCTCAGACTATGGGTGGGGGTTTGGAACTGTAACAAGTCAAAGGTGTAGGGTCCCAAAGTTCTTGTTTTTTTGTTCCGCTCCCTGCTCAGCCAGACAAACCATGGGCTACCAGGATCCATTGTCTCATGTCATGTTTTATTAAAGAAGTATCCTTCCAAATGCCTGACTGTTTATGCAGGCCATTATTCATTGTAAATGGTTCAATTACTATAGGTGATAAATACTGCCGTTAACTGTATCAAAATTGGGGTTTGATGTTTTTTGATACCATGGTCTTTATTTTCTTTTCCTCTTCTTCTCATCCTTTTTTGCTCAGAGGCAGGTAGGCAGAGAGACGGGAATGCAGGCAGGTAGACAGACAGGCAGGCAGGCAGGCAGGCAGGCAGGCAGGCAGGCAGGCAGACAGATAGACGGACAGACAGACAGACAGACAGACAGACATGTAGGCAGGCAGACAGACTGGAAATTAGACAGGCAGGCAGACAGACAGGCAGAAAGACAGACAGGCATGCAGGGAGGCAGGCAGACAGACAGGCAGGCAGACAGACAGGCAGGCAGGCAGGCAGGCAGGCAGGCAGACAGGCAGGCAGGCAGGCAGACAGACAGACAGACAGACAGACAGACAGACAGACAGACAGACAGACAGACAGACAGACAGACAGACAGACAGACAGACAGACAGACAGACAGACAGACAGACAGACAGACAGACAGACAACTTTTGTCATTTGAGATAAACCTTGTCTGAAAGTACATGGTACAGAAATCATGCTATGTGTATTTATGTTGTAGTATTGTCTGGCCTCAGCATTCCATAATTCATGGATTGAAGCTGTATTCAGGCAGCTTTGGTTAACTTCTACAGTCAGACAAAAATCATGCAAAGAAGTTAAATGGATAGGTAAATGGCTCAACAGTTGGAATAATGAAAAAAGTCACTGCAAGTTTGAGTGTGTGAGTGTGTGTGTGTGTGTGTGTGTGTGTGTGTGTGTGTGTGTGTGTGTGTGTGTGTGTGTGTGTGTGTTGCACTCCCTCCTCAGTGTTTTTGGCCAATTAAAGCTCAGCCCTGGCTGGAGTTTGCAGTAGTTATGAACATGAAATGTGATTTGGTGAAAATGTGGCCGCTAATTTAATCCACATGCAGCTAAAGTTGCTAGCATTTTAGCATCAATAAATCATTAGCACATTAATTTCCCACACATTAGTATGATTACTGTGAACAAATGAGGCCATGGATGTGGAGCCTGGCAGCTTCTGACAGCTCCATTGCTGCACCTTACTCTGGCTAACGAAGGTCCTTTTCATTGCTAATGTTTTCCAGTACTAGTATTTTGTAGCACAATTTATACATTAGTGGTGAACAAAATAATGATAAACTCAAAGAGTTGAAGGTTTTATTGACATGTATTAGTGGTTCATGTCTTGGGATGTTGCATGTGCCTTTTAGCTGGAATTTATTGGGCGGCTCTGTCAAGAAAAACACATACACTTAGTTTGGTTACCTGAATAAAATGAGCTCATAATGGTATGCCAAAACGATGAAGATTTTAATGCAGATTAACTGATGCTTGATTGTGCGATAGTATAATGAGGAATGTATTAGTTGAAGTTGTTTTATCCAGGGTGTTTGAGCTGAAATAGTGCCCACTGTATCGGACCTTGATAGAAGAGAATATTTTTAATATTTGTTGAAGTTTGGGAAATGTAGTCTCCATTGCTTTTGCACCTTCTGCCATACTAGAGATCCTGGATATCTTGGTTCCTGTCTGGCTTACCAGATGTACAGTGCAGCGACACCCTTCTGCTATATATTTTGCAAGGGCACCATCACTGTAGAGATCTTTCTCTGGCCTACCAGAACTCTAGAACCTGAGACCCCAACCGGGTCAGGTGTGCCTTAATGGAGTACTAGACTCCTGAACTCGGAATCAAGGCGCTATTTCTGGACTCAGACACAAATAGTCGAGCACACTGATGACTTGCACTTGGACTCAGACTCAAGGATTCATGAAATTGGACTCAAGCACTCATGGAATAGGACTCGGAAGTTGGATGAAGTTTCTGATTACTTTTATGTGTAATAGGCAGAGATGGAGCACTCAAGTCCTGGTATGACTCAGGTTGCTATTCTCTGGACTAGTAACTCGACTTAGACTCAAACTCAGGTAATGGTAACTCAAACTTAGACTCAGACTTGAAAACTGGGGACTCAAGACTTGACTCAGATTTGACAGTTGATGACTTGTCTATAACCCTGCGTGCGTGTTTGGATCCATGATGCTTTGTATATCCTGACTGAAAGTCTTCAATTAAACCATTGCTATGTAGAAAATCACATAACTGATTAGCGACCACCTTCTCAAGGATTTTGGAGAGAAAGGGAAGATTAGATCTAAGTCTATAATTTGCTAAGAACTCAGGTCTTGTCGTTCTTTCTCATTGTATATAGTGCTAGAAATTAAGGGCAAAGGGTGAGGAATTTTATCTCTAATTGTTATAATTTTATCATTAAAAAAGCTCATAAAGTCATCACTCCTCAGAGCTATAGGAATAGATGGCTCAATAGAGCTGTGACTATCTGTCAGGCTGGCTACAGTGCTGAAAAGAAACCTTGGGTTTGTTGTTATTTTCTTCTATTAATGATGAGTAATAGTCTGCTCTGGCATGTCTGACCTTATGCACACTCTGACTAAAACCAATAGAATCTATTGAAAGCAATACTAAGGCTATCGTTGACAAAATCCACATGGATATTAAAATAACCTACAATAAGTACTTTGTTTGATTTAAAGACTATACCTGATAAATTCTGAGAGTTCAGATAAAAAATCTCAATATGGTCCAGGAGCTCAGTACATAACAACAAATATAATTGGCTGTTATGTTTTCCATGATGGATGTTGAAGATTATGAACAAGGCTTTTAAACGAGTTATAATTTAGTTTAGGTATAGGATTAATTAACAAGCTTGAATCAAAGATGGCTGTAAAGCCAATTTGGTTGTTAAGTATAGAAATATAGTGCCTCTTTTGCTTAGGATCAAGCAACCTGCATCATTGTGGTGTTTGGAGAATTTTAGTATGTTCAATTAAAAAAAAAAAGTGTTAATTTTTTTCTGTTTTAAATGTTCAGTCAATGTACTGTATTTTTATAAACAGATAAATACATTTAAATAACGTATACTAATACATGTAATGGTACAAGTGTCTTTTTTCACTTGAAGCCATTAACCAATTCACCATGCATGGTTTTTACATGAGAAGTTATTAAGCATTAAGTAGATTGTGGTGGTGGAGGAGTTGGGTGAAAGAGAGAGAGAGAGAGAGAGAGAGAGAGAGAGAGAGACAGACAGAGAGAGAGACAGAGAGAGGTGGTCTATAACCTGACAGAGCTGTTGTTCAGCTTCATCGGTAGGCTACTGAATTATGTTGTTTGGTGCTTTTTTTCCTCTTTTCCACCTCTGCTGACCTCCATTGCTGACCCCTCGTACATTCCAGAAGCTGAGGACATGGGTGCAATTAAGCCAGCGGGATGCTCAACTAGCGCACACTTCTGCTCCCTCCATCCCTTTGACCCTCCCAACAGCAGCACCTCCCTGCTGCAGTCCCAGCTGGATGGGTTGGCTGAAAAGGCCAGTGTTTCTGACAATCAGTGGAGGTTCTAGACCATTTCAAATGGAGGTGCCAGGCTTGCCCCACATGCAGTTTTAGGGGTAGCAAATAAAAAACAGTGTTACATGCCCGCAACCCTTCATAGGTCTGTTACTACAAAAGACTAACAATACACATATAACATATAGGGGGGGTGGGGCAGACGGTGGTCGAGGCTTAATATTAAAGGGCACTGGCCACCCTCCGCTCCCCCTTGAAAAAACATTGCTTACACTGATCATGGTTTAGTCCCTTTGTGTTTGTGTGTGTGTATGTGTGTGTGTGTGTGCGTGTTGTACTTCATCTGCTGCCTCCACCCGCAGAGCTGTGTGTGTGCGTGTCGACCCAGGAAGATTCCGTGCTGCGGTGTAGGCTATTGGGAATAAGAGTCATTCTCTCCTGTTTGTGAATTAATTTTCTATGAGCTGAGAGTCGGATTTGAACGTAATAGGGACTTAGATGCACACTCCTCCCCCCCGTCTCTTTTATTCCACTTCCACATTGCCGCACATCACTCACAAACTTGTGTGTGTGACTGTGTACCCTCATTCCTCGCTCTTTGACTAATGGTAAGCCAGACTACGCCCTAGGCCCCTGTATTATCCATCTGTGTGTGTCAGTGTGTGAAAATATGTGTGTGTGTGTGTGTGTGTGTGTGTGTGTGTGTGTGTGTGTGTGTGTGTGTGTGTGTGTGTGTGTGTGTGTAAGAGATAACGGGCTGGGGCAGGACGCTCTGTCTCATTTATCTGCTGTTGACGTTGAGTATGATTTCCTCTGCTTAGGGGAAGCGATGCCCCTGCTTATTAATTATGCCTGAAATATTAAAAAGACCCCATCACACATGAATTATTAATTCATTTGGCCCAGATCATCCCATCTAAAGATTTCCAAGACTTGTCATACATCATCTGACGAGGCCGTGACAACACTGCAGGAGTGAGAAGCAGGGTGTTATATCCCTGTAAACACAAGGTGTGTGCAGGTTTGACACAAAGTGAAAAATTGCATCACGTTTAAAATACGGTCAACCAGGAAGTAAGCTTAATGTTTTTGGGCGGCACAGTGCAGTGTTAGGACTGTAACCTCACAGCAAGATGGCTCCAAACCATGTGAAAAAAGATGGATGATGAATCTCCACTTCCACTGTGCAAAAGTGAATATTTTGGATATGAGCGCTGCCATCTTGTAATTTTGGAGCCAGAGTCTGCCCAGTAGTGATTAGACGGTGGAGCTGCGGTATCAGTCCCGATCAATCGCGAGTCAACCCCAGCTATAAATTATAACATTTCCGCCTGTTTTGATAGCATGAATAACTAATAAAAACCAATCTGATGTTCCCTCACACAGTCATGAAACATACAGGTTGGGTTAAGTGGCAACTTTAAATTGGCCGTAAGTGTTAAAAAGTTCCATCTTTATGTGACAGCCTTGTCATTGACTGGTGAAGGGTGTCTAGATGTTCAGATCTGTCGTACCAGTCATGGACAGACAGCCTGCTGTTCTTCACAGGGAAGGAAAAAAACTGAGAATGAGAATGTCTTATTCTGCAACAGACTCAGGAACACAAGCCATCACTCTGACGAACAGCTGACTTCTTACCCACAGTGTCAGGTTCAATTCTGTGCAATAACCCAGCAACACTGTCTCTAAACAGCACCTGTTTACTGGTTCCACTTATTATTCCACTTTTTTAGTATTTATTCATCATTCTCATATCTCACTCACTATTTATTATTAATTCATCATTCTCATCCTGTATTTCATACTGTTCGAACTGTTCAAATTGCCTCTGTATTGTTTCTGTTGAGAGTATGTATATATTAGTGTGTTTATATTGTTTGGTTGTTTTGTTTGTGTAAGCGCATTGTGAGCAACGATGTTCCAAAGTAAAATCCTTTGTATGTGTCCTCATATCTGGCAAATAAAGCTGATTCTGATTCTGATGAATTTGGAGTTTAAATTTGAAACTACAATTAACCTTAAAGAAAATGGATAACTAAGACAAAACAAAATCCATCCATCTTCATCCGCTCATCCGGTATCGGGTCGCGGGGGCAGCAGCTCCAGTAGGGGACCCCAAACTTCCCTTTCCCGAGCCACATCAACCAGCTCCGACTGGGGGATCCCGAGGCGTTCCCAGGCCAGGTTGGAGATATAATCTCTCCACCTAGTCCTGGGTCTTCCCCGAGGCCTCCTCCCAGCTGGATGTGCCTGGAACACCTCCCTAGGGAGGCGCCCTGGAGGCATCCTTACCAGATGCCCGAACCACCTCAACTGGCTCCTTTCGACGCGAAGGAGCAGCGGCTCTACTCCGAGCTCCTCTCGGATGACTGAGCTTCTCACCCTATCTCTAAGGGAGACGCCAGCTACCCTCCTGAGGAAACCCATTTCGCCGCTTGTACCCTGGACCTCGTTCTTTCGGTCATGACCCAGCCTTCATGACCATAGGTGAGGGTAGGAATGAAAATTGCCCGGTAGATCGACAGCTTTGCCTTCTGGCTCAGCTCTCTTTTCACAACGGTGCGATAAACTGAATGTAATACTGCACCAGCTGCTCCGATTCTCCGACCAATCTCACGCTCCATAGTCCCCTCACTCGCGAACAAGACCCCAAGGTACTTAAACTCCTTCACTTGGGGTAAGGACTCACTCCCTACCCGAAGAAAGCACTCCATCGGTTTCCTGCTGAGAACCATGGCCTCAGATTTAGAGGTGCTGATCCTCATCCCAGCCGCTTCACACTCGGCTGCGAACCGAACCAGTGAGTGCTGGAGGTCACAGGCTGATGACGCCATCAAGACCACATCATCTGCAAAAGCAGCGATGAGATCCCGAGCCCACCGAACTGCAACCCTCCCGCCCGACTACGCCTCGATATCCTGTCCATAAATATTACAAACAGGATTGGTGACAAAGCGCAGCCCTGGCGGAGGCCAACCTCACCTGGAACGAGTCCGACTTACTGCCGAGAACCCGGACACAGCTCTCGCTTTGGTCATACAGGGATTGGATGGCCCTGAGAAGGGACCCTCACCCCATACTCCCGCAGCACCTCCCACAATTTCTCCCGGGGACCCGGTCATACGCCTTCTCCAGATCCACAAAACACATGTAGACTGGTTGGGCATACTCCCAGGCCCCTCCAAGATCCTTGCGAGAGTGAAGATCTGATCCGTTGTTCCACGGCCAGGACGGAATCCACATTGTTCCTCTTCAATCCGAGGTTCGACTATCGGCCGAACCCTCCTTTCCAGCACCTTGGAGTAGACTTTACCAGGAGGCTGAGAAGTGTGATACCCCTGTAATTGGCACACACCCTCTGGTCCCCCTTTTGAATAGGGGAACCACCACCCCGGTCTGCCACTCCTTAGGCACCGTCCCAGACTTCCACGCAATGTTGAAGAGGCGTGTCAACCAAGACGCCCTCCACACCCAGAGCTTTCAGCATTTCTGGACGGATCTCATCAATCCCTGGGGCTTTGCCGCTGTGGAGTTGTTTGACTACCTCAGCGACTTCCACCAGGGAAATTGACGACAATCCCCCATCATCCTCCAGCTCTGCCTCTACCACAGAGGGCGTGTCAGCTGGATTTAGGAGTTCCTCAAAGTGCTCCTTCCACCGTTCTGTTACCTCCCCAGTTGAGGTCAACAACGTCCCATCCTTACTGTATACAGCTTGGATGATTCCTCGCTTCCCCCTCCTAAGGTGGCGAACGGTTTTCCAGAAGCACCACAAAACAAAATGCTGAATGTATTCTTGTACAGCCCTGTTTTTGTGAGGAAAATTATATCACACCGACAGCTTAGACGAAGTTTGCAATTCACAGTATCAGACACTTTGCTTTGCTTCATTTTTCTAAATCGGTGTTCTTTGAACGATCTAGCCCTCTGTTTTGGTGCATCGGGCAGAGGACAGCAAGGCAGTCCCAAAGTGCCATGGGTTGAGTTTAAATATGATTATGGATGATTACAATCCATTAATATATAAATACAGTCCAGCCTATTTCTCTTTAACACACATCTGTTCCATGATGACACTGCCTCTCCCTAATGGAAGAAGCCAGTTAGTAATTGTTTAATACACCTTGAATAACTGTCACAACCTAAAAAATACAGACTATATGGAAAGCACAAGTGTAGTGTGACTGGTAGTGTTGTAGTACAAGTACAAGTGTAGTAGTGACAGGGTAACGTGTGTGTGTGTGTGTGTGTGTGTGTGTGTGTGTGTGCGTGTGTGTTTGTTTATGTGTGTGTGTGTGTGTGTGTGTGTGTGTGTGTACCTATACATGAAGCATGCACTTTAATATGTTTGCAGCCATGTGGAGTGTGGAAGTTGATAGATATGACAGAGATCCTGCTAGAGTGAAACTACAATGGTCTCGTTGCAGAGCCACTTAGTCACTATTGTTCTTATGCTACAAAGCCTGACAGACAGGTTGTAATATATTGATGCAAATGGAAAATATTCCTGCCCCCACAGACCAGGGGGGAAACCTGACGTTGTAGCACTCACATAACAGACATTGAAATCCCCACAAACCACAATTTGTCCAGGTTAAAATATTTTGCATATGCTGTAAAATAAGAACAAATGCATGGCATTTTTCTCATCTGAATTTCATTCAGAAACTGACTGTAGGTTGTGGAATAATTTGAGGTTTCGAGTAGGGGTGAACTGATCTGACTTTTTCATTCCCATTACGATACCTTGGCTAGGATATTGACACATCCCTAAGCATCCATCAAGCAATTTGGGTCAGTATTGGCCCGATATCAGTAGCTAATCAGTGCATCCTGTTCCCAGGTGCTGGTATGCCAAAGTGAAGTAGAAAAACACAAGTTTACTGCATTTCAATCTGAAGGTTTTCCTTTTTTGATGGCTGAAAATAGTTCCAAAAAATGTTTTTCCAGTGACCTGAGGCCTCATTTAAAAAAATTAATCCACATTTAATGTTATAAATGTATGTATTTAAAAATATATTCTGATTTATAAAACTTTAGAAATCCCATATGTACTTGGAAATGTGCACATGTGGATCAGCCTCGTGCACATCCTCTACATGCCCACATTCAACCATAAATGGAAATGGGAATGGACCGCACGACTAAAACTACTTTTGAACGTTCACATGTTCCACCAAAACCCCTTCTCGGGGCTATTCCCGGGTCTCCGTCCGGCGCTTAGTGCTACCCAAGATGGTTGTGATTGTTTTAAAGAAATGGCAACAAACCAGAGCATGTTTTTCTTCCATCCCAGAATGCTGTTTGGACTAGCCAGACCCTCCTTTGCAGTACTGTGGAGGAAGGTCTGCCAATGTGAGACTAGAAAGCACATATTGTCACATTAGTTTGCACACAACAACTAACAACTAATATCATATTTGGTGATGCATAGTATTGCACTCTATTATTAAAAACTACTGATGCTCTGTTCTGCAATTTTTAATGCTATTTAACTTTGTGGTATTTTGTAGCGGGGAGTTTGATGGTGAGACAGAGCTGAGCTGACTTCAATTTAAGATTGCAACCGAAAGGCGCTCATGAAAGTTATGGCTCACTACAAGTGCAAGAACAAATACGCCTGCTGGTTTTAAATGTTCATGATGATGTGGATCTGTAATTAATTATATGTTATTAAGTGAAATTAAACGTGTGAGAAGCATCATTATACAATCTTGCTTCAATTGGCTTCAATCTGCGTTGCTGAGAGCCACATGCAGGGTATTGAGAGACAGGCTAACATATTGCTTTGGGTCTTTGACAATAAGAAGTAAAGGGAAAAATACCAATTTTCACCAACTGAAACTGCTTGGTTAGAATTGAAAATATACACTACACTAAAGTTTGAGGTCACTTACAAATTTCCATTCCACTCCATTATAGAGAGAATAGCAGCTGATCTAAGTGGGGGCTGATCTTTAATGCAATATCTACATTGCCAGCAGCCATTCATCCAATGTTCCAAAGGCACATTTTGTTCACTAATCTGATATCATTTTAAAAAACTAACTAGAAAAACATTGGAGAACCTTTTTGCAATTATGTAAGCACATAATGAAAACTGATAACTGCTGCCCTGGTTAAAACAATGCATCTTATCTCAGCTGGTATACTGTCTATAATGGAGGGCAATGGAAAGTGACCCCAAACTTTTGGCCGGTAGTGTATTTACAATAAATAGTTCAAATAAACAAATGTTGATGGTTGATGGTGACCAGATAGAAACTGGAGTCTCAGTTGTCAAAGTTGCTTTGTTGATTGAACCGTTCCTAGGTGTTATCTTTTCATTCTGAGTCAGAAACCCGACAGATACAAAGAGCTGCTGTTTGAGGCCTGTGAAGCTTCTGATCCCTGCATGGTTTTACTGATCCCGCCTAACTGTCCAGGGTTTTAGCAACAACTTGAAAATCATACTCCCTGCCATGCCCCCTTAAGGCATAAAAGTGCTGTGTAGTGCTTTGAAATAACACATCACTCTCACAGGATAGGAAAGAAAACTCCACCATGACCACCATAGGGGATCCTTGTATGATCAGAAGTGAATATCTCCACTCAAAAACAGTACATCAGCCCTGGTCTGGTTTAAAGAAATATCTTTCTGAGTTTGCTGGGAACATACATATGGGATTTATGATAAAATAATATATTCCCCACAAGGGGATCAATAACTGCATTTTTTATTCTTTTGTTATACTTGAGAGCAGGAGTCACTTAAGACAAGTGTGATGAGAACTGGATAGTGCAGAGTAAAGACCGTTTTTCAAAAATAATGTTGTTTTTTTTCTCTGCTGACAGCAGGAGGAAGAAGATGTTAGTCAGCTATTGGTCTGTCCAATGGTCTGGACCAGAACAATATTTTATCTGTGCCACTTTGTGTCACGTTATCATGGAATTTGCTGTTGATATTCCAGATCCCCAAAGGATAAATCCTAATGATGTTCATCCATCCATCCATCCATCCATACTTCCCTTTCCCGAGCCACATTAACCAGCTCCGACTGTGGGATCCTGAGGCGTTCCCAGGCCAGGTTGGAGATATAATCCCTCCACCTAGTCCTGGGTCCTGGGTCTCATCCCTGCTGGACATGCCTGGAACCCCTCCGTAGTCCTGATGATGTTGGTGACCCAATACCTTTTCTCTATAGCGCCACTAAAATGTCCTCTTCACCAACACATTGCTCTGTAATCGTATTTCAAAAAATAATAGACTGATCTTCAATGACTTTAACCCCATAGATAACCATGCTCCCCAGGGGATAAACCTTTTCCACTTTGGGTATCCTCGAGCTTTGCTCAAGGAGATTATATCTGGGAGACATTACGTTTCGCTCAAAATGTATTGCACAAATACATTTTTTAAGATACAGGGTTGTACAAGAACTATGTGAAACTAATTCTGTTTCAACATTGACCTTGTTTCTGTTGAATGTGAAACCACTGAAATCATAGCTGTCTGTAACTAAACTTATGGACCTACGCAGGGCAATGCACAAACCCCTCTTGATGGTTGGCTTCTTACCTATCTTCTGATCCTTTCAAAGGCAATTGCTACTGTCTTCTTTTGTGATAAACTGAAAGTCATATTCTCCATTGTATTTGCAAGATTGTGGTGTTGTTTTCCAAATGTCTCAGTGCTTTACAGTTACCTGATGAAGGCTGTTAATGTAGACTTGCACTGCACCCTATGGGGAACACAGCACTCATACTACTGATATACAGGGACTAAGAACAGCAAGATTGCCCACAGGCAGTTTCTGTATTGTGTTGTGCAATGAACATTGCAATTTTAAGGGGTTTCAGAGCAGGAGTAGGAGTATGTGAAATGTAACTGCAATGTCAAGAAAAGGGTCTTTTCCCCTTTGTTATCATAGTGTATGGAGAGCCTGGAGCTCAGGGTGAGCTCTCTCTCTCCCCCATCTGAGCCAAATGGCCTGCTCTCCTGGATATCATTCATCCTCTGTGTCTGACATGTCAGCTGTGATGATGAGACAAGTGCCCCATCACTCACCGTTTAGGGCTAAAAAAAACGAGGGCGTGTGGATGTGCATGTGTGTGTGTGCGTGCGTGTGTGTTGGGGCAACCTGAATCAGGCTAAGGTCAATGAGTGTCCTCTCAATCTCTTCCCAATTCTTTTCTTCCAATTCCTGTGTACGTCCACATCCTAATCTATCTGCTGTGTGTGTGTATGTGTGTGTGTGGGGGTGTTACCACGGCACCATCAAACCAACCCATTTCCCCTCTCTTTTCATTGCCACAGACACACACAGAGGTGAGCGCACACACAGATGCACACACACAAACAACACAATCACCTTTTAATTCCCTTTGATGTATTACTCTGGCAGGAACCAATTTTAGTGCCCAGAATTGGGCCTTAAATCACCAAATCACCTCCTTTCACCCATCCAGCCATCTATCAACTTGCTCCAACTGAAAATAAATACATTGATACATCAGCAATGTAAATGAATTAGTATACGCTGCAATGGCCAAATAGAAGAAATATTGTATCGACAGGGATTGAAGGATTTGTTTCAGCATTGATGGATGATGGCAGTGTTGCTGCCAAAACATGAAGCTTTTTTTTGCTGCCAGCAGACTTTGAAGTGTGTGTGTGTGTGTGTGTTTGTGTGTGTGTATGTGTGTGTGTTTATGTGTGTGTGCTTTTTATAATGCATGCATGCCTATGTGCATCATTTAAGAAGCTTATTTCTCCTTGTGTGTGCCTGGGTTTAGATTTTCCCAAAGGACTTTAGTACAACAGTGTAGTCACACGTCCTTGAAAATCAAGAAAACCTGGACTTCTTTTAAATACAGCTTTACGGGCTTCTTCAAGAAAGGCCTAGAAAACTAGAAACTAGACCAAACTGTTTTAAATAGGGAGGTTTGTAATGTGCAACAACCATGCAATCCTGTTCATCTTGTAGGAGCTGTCAGTTCTATCAGTCATTGAAATTACCAAAGTCATTTCTGAAATCTCCAAATGCATCGGCAATTGGAAAAACTGGTCCAATGGGGCATCAAAACAAACATCGATCAGTCAATCAGACAAATCAAACCTGTAGTAAATATAATAGTATATATATATACATATATATATATATATTATTAAAATCGTATATATGTATAACCTCCCCAAGTTCTCTCAGACTACACCGCTGCTCCACTCTCTTCACTGGTTACAAATTGCTGGCCGCATATGCTTCAAGACACTAGTTCTTGCATACAGGGCCACGAACGGATTAGCCCCAGGAAACAGGAGGATGGGGCAGAAACTCCCAATGGCTGGCACTTGGCTGGGAACTAGTTGGCAGCCAGCTGGCAGCCAAAAGCTCCCCCCACTGGGATGAGTGGGCTGGGTGGCTGTACCTGTAGGTTGTTGATAATATCATGGAATAGGATTCCTTGAAATGAGCACAACACAAGAACAATGGGCTCCCCTCACATCCTGTTACTGCCACACACCTACTCATGGGTATTTCTGTTCCTAATTACAGTTAGCTTGTTTCCATGTATAGATGTGTCCTGCTCCACTCTGTGATTAGTGTTGACCAAGAACAGTTGGCTAGAGAACTGGCTACTGGATTATTTTTAAAGTTTTTGTTGTTGTGGGCATTTATTTGTGAAATCACTCTGTTAGCCAACATTTGACGGTATGAAGGGCCAGATCTGGAGAATGTGTGTCATCAGGACGCACCCATTTTTGGCTTTAATGGTCATTTACGGTTAACTTCCTGTGTACATTTGGCCAATACATTTCTGATGTTACGTTTTTCATACAAATGTAAAATGTATAGTTCAATATACTTTTTTCCAGGTTTTTAACAGGAATATGTTTTGTGGGAGGAACCATTGTTATGTTGCAGTTGTAAAAATAATGGAAAATAATAAAATAATAAAAATAATGTCCAGCAGGGCTCCCTTGACTCCCATGGCTCAAAAAAGAAGTCTGTTTCTATAGAAGCCTATGAGAACATGAGGCTCTTTCATGATGAGCTCATGGTCCCAGTGGATAGTTTCCAGTCTCCTTTAATACAGCATGATGTTGATTTTGTAGATTATGGTCCCATTTATTTTAAAATATGATAAAGTCTGTCAATCAGGACAGAGGTTTAGCAATGCTAACCATGGCCCTGTGGACTTTAACAGAGACCCAATCTTGTTTTTGGCTGTTGTCCAATTTTTTATCATATACTTTAACCCTCTCACCAGCTACCGAAAGAGTTAACTGGTAACTTGAGGGAAAGTTTGCAGATTTTCTGTTCAGCCGTACACAACGATGAATAGCATTTACCCGCCTGTATATCTCTGCTGGAAGACTCGCTTTCATAAGGGTGGTTTGGCTTAGCGTGGCGCCATAAACTACTGGGTGACATCACTGCTGCTACATCCAATATTTTTACAGTCTATGGTCATAGCAGAAGAGAAACGGGGAAAGATTAGGGAACTGTTTTATGTTTGCAATGATTTACGATGATTTATGTAAGAAAATATCTTTTTTTCACTTAAATGTTGTGTTAACCTTTGTATTGCATAACAAAAGTAAAAGCTCAGCTCACTGGCAGTACCCTGGTTTAATTCAACGAAGCGGCTTAACATTGTGAGGCTTCACACTTGGGTGGAATCCAGAGGAGTTTCTCTTGGTTGGAGTTTGGATGCAAGCGATTCAAACTATACTATTATGCTACAACTGAGATGGAGCTGCTTTGAAGCTAGAAGCAAATTAAGCCTTCTGCTCACTCAAATCTACGGAACAAGTTCCTCTGGAGGCTGGGAACATCGATCACACTCAGCACGCCTTCCTCCACACTCTCTAAACTTGTTCTGCTCTCATGAATCTGTCCCTGCACGCTGTCAAAAATTAACTTCTACACTTTTTAAGTTTGGATTTATTTTTGTGCTACCTCAATAGCTTTGTTTTTAATGAACTTAAGATGCAGCGTGCATGAGTGTGTGCATGAGACTGTGCCTTAATTTGCTACATCATGCCAGGAATTGAAGGAATCTGTGCTAATTGAGGTTCTAATGAGCTTTTCTGAAAGGCTATTGATGTACCCTGAGTCATGACTCACAGTGTGTGTGTGTGTGTGTGTGTGTGTGTGGGTTCATGTGTGTACTGGGTGATCCTCTTTGATTAAAAGACAGCAGCCCAGGCTTTAAAGGCCTTAGCTCTGACATGTAGCAGAGCCTTTCAAAAATTCCATCCACAATTATTCTTCAAACACATCAACAACAGGCAGCCATAGGGAAGTACATTTACTCAGTTCTCTACTTATAGGATTTTTTTGAGTAAATCCCATATGTAACTTGCCTGGCTCCGCCCTCCTATGTACTTTCACTCAATTTTCATTTCGCTTAGTACTACGTCTGGGTTTGTGGTATAGTGTTGGGTTTTCTCCAGCTAAATATTTGGCGGTCCAATCAGGGAAGTGAGGGAGTGGCTGAGAACGATGACGTTGAGGCTGTGCCCTAGTTTGTGAGCGAAGCCATTCGGTCCATTGTGGCAACGCTGCTGAATATCCAGAAGTTAAAGCCCAAGCAAGAACAATCTTTGCTGGGTCTTGTTTATGGTCATGATGTTGTGGCCCTCCTCACCACGGGGCTCGGGAAAGTTTGATTTTCCACCTCGCTCTGTTAGTGGTAGCTGAGGCTAACGCTAGCGATGCTAATGCTACATATAAGCCTTGTCGGTCTCCCCTCTTGTTGCAAATGCTCATGACATACGACACGACCAAACGTTAGTGATTACAAGCTTGCGTTGTAGCGCCATCAGAATTTCCTTCATAACCTACCATTTTCAGCGTGTAGCATGCTACCACAAATTCTTTTGCCAATGTGGCCAATGTGTTTAAGGAAATGACTGACCATTTTTATTCATGGAACTACTTTTACTGCATGCCATAACAGCAGAGAATAGTGAGCGCTCTACTACTCTACTAAATGTATTTAGTAGCTGTTGTTAGTAGTTGTCCCTGTGTGTCTGTGTATAATGAACCAAACCGTTCAAAGATTACAAAACTTCCACCTGGTTTTCATCTTCCCCGCGCACACACACACAGACTGACTGACTGAAACCCCTTCTTTTAGGTAACTTATGTCCATGACTGACAGAATGACACCACCACTCCTTGTACATTTCATATATACTAGCTGCTGTACATTAGATAATGATTTTTACCTCACAAAAATGGATGTATTGCTTTCTGGAAATGTACCAACTGCTTGCCCTAGCTTTCTCTCTCTTTCTCCCTGCGTGTTGTCTATTGATTAATTAATAGTGAGTGATCCTTCATCTTTAAGGGCTGTAATTACTCTTGGGAGCAAAACAAGGACAGGGGGGTTGCTGTCATCAACATGTACTCCTTCAAACATACCTCAGGGAGTAGATGTGCACTTCCCTACACAGCCTATCGACAGAGCCTATTTACTCCTGCAGATGACCCAACCATATGCCATAATAGGAGAGTGAATGGGATCCTGGATCATCCCCTGAGCTCACACAAGCTCCTCTGCATGCTGAGCAAATTAACTTCATCCCTACATAGCTAATCCGCCATGGAATTAGGATTTTAGTCCTCTCATCTCCACTGAACACAATTCAGTGGTGATGCCAAAGGAGCATCCCTGCAGGGCTCCTATTGGCTAACACCAAGTCACACTGCACGGGTATTTAGTCCTATCAATCGCTTCCAAGTTTTGGTCCACCTGGTGGGCGGGGCCTGAAGTTAATTGAGGATGCCAGTTGCTCTGTTGGGTAATTAGAGTAACACCATGGCTACATCTACAAGTATTGTTTTTTAACTTTTAAGCTGTGTTTTGAGAGTAAAACAATCTCCGTCCACACAAGAGTTTTAGCTCCAGTAGCAGAATCTAATCTTCGTCCATATTGACACATCTGACAACGCATATCACTTGATAATCTGCACAGACTGGGTATGTGCATGCCGGTGTAAAGAAGCAGATTGTCTGATGTTACTCTACGGTTGAAAATCATGGATGTATTGGTTGAAAAGTCAGAAAATACTTTCCAGAGAGAACAACAATGGTGAAAAATAAGATCAGGGATTCATTAGCTTGGACAAACGATGAGGTGGACCTGTTGCTGAAAGGTATGTAAGCCCACCTAACCAATAAGACTGCAGATTCACGTGCCTGTTTCCAAGGCTATGGTCTCTTTGAAATGTGACTTGCCAAAGGCTCCTGTGACGGCTAGATTGTATGAAGCCTTAAAACCAAGAGTCGAGGGGTGGTGTACAAGTCCAGTTTACTCTCAGACCACTTCAAGTACAATATGCTGGACAAATATTATATAATCTTTACCCAACGACACCAACAATTGTTATGACTATTTCAAATTTAATGATTTTATTTTGGTTAACATACATTAAAGAAGCAATTATTTCCCCACAATTTGCCACCGACTGCCAAACAACCTAATGAAACTAAATACTTGCATGCAAGTATTTAGTTTCATTAGGTTGTGTTGAGTTTCTTTGTTGCTATGAGACATATGTAATTTTCTCTTTCAAAACATTTTCTCACTTTAAACCTGAAATTATTTTTTTTAGAGCAGAGAAACCATTATACCCAGTTCATGCTGTGGTTTGCTCGCGCCCCACTCAACTCCAGTGCATTTGATTTCATTGCATCAGCAGATGAAGTGGATTGGTTTTGCTCAGGGCTTATGGTTTTTCATGATCAAAGTCGATCCACACTCTTCGCTGGTGTCTACCTTCAATTGATTCTGCTTGCCACTATAGGATCAGTTAAATTGAAACATCATAAAAACATCAAATGTGGCACTCCTGCTTGCCAAGCAGATACACCGCATAGCCATTTTAATTTGGTCATGATTTGGTTTGCTGTTGATGAGAGTCAGATGTGTTTTAAGTCAATACAGAGCACCTTAGCAAGTGGTCCTAGCAGAGGGGAGAGCAAAGCGAAAGCATTTGGCTTTTGACTGAGTCATTAAGAAACAAGAACATGCGTCACACCCCGAGAAATAGTCAGTGCTATTCGGCACAGACGTATTGTACAAGTGATTCAGCCAGACTAAACTGTGTTACTATGGAACCCAATGCAGTTCTAGGCAACACCCGCCATTCAATAGCATTCGCGTGCCACAATTGGCCAAGCATATGATTGCATAATGTAACGGATCCTGGTTTGTTCAGGTCCTTTCCCCTGACCAATCTGCTATCCTAACATTGATCCTGCTTTGCCAGACCTTCCTCCATAGCACCGCGATAGGAGGGTCTGACTAGTCCACACACCATTCCAGGATGGGAGAAAGGTGTGCTTGTGTTTATGGGTCGCTGCAAAATAGCCTTGGGAAGGTACATGTACATTGATGGAACATGTGTAGGTACCAAAGTTGTTTTAGTCGTGTAACAGAAAACTCAGATTGGACAGATAGTCTAGCTGGCTTTCTGGATTTACCCTGCAGAGATCTGAGGAGCAGTTAACCATAGTCCTCAGAAATCCACCAGAGGTTAGAATGCCAACTCAAAGGAAGAGGAAGTTTACGGAAATGCATCCAAAAAGACAGACATTCGGAAAAACTTGAGGCAGCAACACAGCAATCCCAGAAGTGGAAAATCACGGATAAAGGCTATTCTAACTGCTCGAGGTCAATGCCTGACCTCAAGCAGTCAGGCTGCTTTGTAGGGTGTATCTCGCCAAGGACTGCAGTGCGTTCCGTAATTGTATAGAGCAAAACTCATTTTTTACAGTTTGTACCAGAAATGTAGAGTTAAAGTTAAGGTTAGGAATGCAATGTTGCTGTTAGTCCAAGTAAATGACTTTAAAAATTGAACTGAAGGAACACATAGTGATTGCAGAGCCCTCAATATCTGAAGCAAAATGAAAAACATATGGGTAAATCATATTCTAGTTTGTTTATGCCTGCTCTGATTGAGATCCTGTTAGAGAAACATAACTGATTGTTTTTTATGTTGATGTGAAGCTGCCTGCCAAGACAGCTGGTGCTGAGGAGGGAGCCACGTGTCGGATAGTTCTGCTTTTATGCATGGTGTGCTCTTTATGATTTGATCAGTTTCTCCTGTCAGCTGTTGTCACAGAGGAGTATTCAGGGGTACCCTCTAATTTCAACTATAAGGAGGAGTTTATTAGTCTTGAGGAGTGCCACTTAGCTTGTGAAAACAGTCACGGCATGTTTTCTGTGGTTCTGGAAGAGTTGGTTCTTTTCAAATGGGAGAAATTAATCCTGATGATATCACAGTGTTTTTATCCGTGCTATTTTAGCTGAGGCTTAGATTTATGATTTGCCATGGAGACGCCAACAATTAAAATCAAATCAGGTCAATTGAATCACCACCATGAACAGATTAGCTTGTAGGCTCAAAATAAATCTTTGCAAATCGCTTGTGTTAAGCTCAGTTTAGGTCAATAAAGCTTTTGCCCCCATAACCAATAGAAAAGTGCAATAGAAAAGTGCTGACCATTGAGGGTTAGGTGTTAAAAAGTCTTGATTTAACACAAGTCAATGATAAAAGTCAACTCTCTTGAATAAACTGTGGTAACTGTTGCTTACTACGCGTTAGCATGCCATTTAGCCATGAATGCTACTGTTACTGACCAGTGCTAGCTAGATAGCTAAAATAATAGCCATTAGCTTGCCAGCTACAGCACTTTGCCAGTAGTTTGAGTAGCCCCATTACAAACTGAGGGACTGGGATTTTTAAAGACTTGGGCAAGGAGGATCTAATGAAGATGCATTTGGTTGCATTTCTGGGTGAAAGTCTTGTGCTTTGGAGTTAGGGTTTGTCCTACTTATGTCACGTCCCGTCCCTTTGTCAAATTTATTTTTTAGGTTCTCTGTTGTCCCTTGTGTTGTCTTGTTGTACTTCCTGTTGTAGATTTTCCCGCCTGTGTCTCAATGTCTCACCTGTCTTGTGTATTTAATTTCTGTCTTCCCCTTACCCCAGTGCAATATTGTCTGTTCTCCATGTGTGCAGCTTTTAGCGGTTTTCCTGTGCCTGTTTTTCAGGATTTTCCCTTAGCCTACCGTTATGGACACTGTTGCCTGATTTTATTAGCACGCTAATAAAATCCTTGTATTTTACCTTCCTGAGTCATGTATTTGTGGGTCCATTCTCTGAGTGCGTGATAATTTAGGGTTAGTTTTATACTGTCTTACACCCTGCCAGTCAATGTGAGACTTGCAGTAATACAGTGAGGAAAATAAGTATTTGAACACCCTGCTATTTTGCAAATTCTCCCACTTAGAAATCATGGAGGGTCTGAAATTGTCATCGTAGGTGCATATCCACTGTGAGAGACATAATCTAAAAAAAGAAAATCCAGAAATCACAATATATGATTTTGTTAACTATTTATTTGTACGATACAGCTGCAAATAAGTATTTGAACAGCTGTCTATCAGCTAGAATTCTGACCCTCAAAGACCTATTAGTCTGCCTTCAAAATGTCCACCTCCACTCCATTTATTATCCTAAATTAGATGCACCTGTTTGAGGTCGTTAGCTGCATAAAGACACCTGTCCACCCCATACAATCAATAAGAATCCAACTACTAACATGGCCAAGACCAAAGAGCTGTCCAAAGACACTAGAGACCTCCACAAGGCTGGAAAGGGCTACGGGGAAATTGCCAAGCAGCTTGGTAAAGAAAGGTCCACTGTTGGAGCAATCATTAGAAAATGGAAGAAGCTAAACATGACTGTCAATCTCCCTCGGACTGGGGCTCCATGCAAGATCTCACCTCGTGGGGTCTCAATGATCCTAAGAAAGGTGAGAAATCAGCCCAGAACTACACGGGAAGAGCTGGTCAATGACCTGAAAAGAGCTGAGACCATCGTTTCCAGGTTACTGTTGGTAATACACTAAGACGTCATGGTTTGAAATCATGCATGGCACGGAAGGTTCCCCTGCTTAAACCAGCACATGTCAAGACCCGTCTTAAGTTTGCCAATGACCATTTGGATGATCCAGAGGAGTCATGGGAGAAAGTCATGTGGTCAGATGTGACCAAAATAGAACTTTTTGGTCATAATTCCACTAACCGTGTTTGGAGGAAGAAGAATGATAAGTACCATCCCAAGAACACCATCCCTACTGTGAAGCATGGGGGTGGTAGCATCATGCTTTGGGCGTGTTTTTCTGCACATGGGACAGGGCGACTGCACTGTATTAAGGAGAGGAGGACCGGGGCCATGTATTGGGAGATTTTGGGGAACAACCTCCTTCCCTCAGTTAGAGCATTGAAGATGGGTCGAGGCTGGGTCTTCCAACATGACAATGACCCGAAGCACACAGCCAGGAGAACCAAGGAGGGGCTCTGGAAGAAGCAGATCAAGGTTCTGGTGTCGCCTAGCCAGTCTCCAGACCTAAACCCAATAGAGAATCTTTGGAGGGAGCTCAAACTCTGTTTCTCAGCGACAGCCTAGAAACCTGACTGATCTAGAGAAGATCTGTGTGGAGGAGTGGTCCAAAATCCCTTCTGCAGTGTGTGCAAACCTGGTGAAAAACTACAGGAAATGTTTGACCTCTGTAATTGCACACAAAGGCTACTGTACCAAATATTAACATTGGTTTTCTCAGGTGTTCAAATACTTATTTGCCGCTGTATCATACAAATACATAGTTAAAAAAATCATACATTGTAATTTCTGGAATTCTTTTTTTTTTATCATGTTTCTCACAGTGGACATGCACCTAAGATGACAATTTCAGACCCCTCCATGATTCCTAAGAAGGAGAACTTGCAAAATAGCAGGGTGTTCAAATACTTATTTTCCTCACTGTAAATACATGGAATACATAGAAATAACATTTCATGTAACAATATGTTTGTATGGTTCATTAGAAGAGCCTGCTTTGACACAGTGGCCATTTTAACAGACAGAAATATTGTGTAGCCCGAACACGGTGTTTATCAGTCTTGCAAATGCTAGTAGCAACTCTGTGTGAAAGGCACAGACTGCTACGGTAAGCTAGCTCTCTCCATTTTATATTTGGCTGCTGCCAGTCATGGAGGTCAACTTTTACTCATATTTAAATTTCCACCACCAACTGTAAAAAAAAACTCCTATTGAATTTGGTAAAGTCAGGTAAATCCAAAGTAGTCCAGTTGCATTAGCACACTTCTTTCTATTGATGCTGCCTGCTGTGGCTGTAAATGAAGCTTGATTAAATGGCAGACACCTGCACCCATCACTCATCACCCCGAGCCTGCATACATTACAAATGTGAAAAGTGGCAGATCAACTCTAGAGACTCCGCAAGATCAACACAGACACAAACACATATTGCAGAGGAACCAGAACCCACAGTAAATCTCTTACAGAGGCTCAGGGAAGATTATTGTGGTTGTCTAAAATTCACACCGGCCAGCTTTATTGGGATGCAGACTGTTTAATATGCCCGACACCGCTTCCACGTGACAGCATGGAGTGAATTCCCAGAGACAAGCGGCTTAGCACTGACATGGACAAACAACGCCTGAAGACACACAGCAGAGTAAGAGTAGGTTAGAGGTGGGCTACAAGTGAGAGACAGAGAGAGGCAGTGTGTGTTTACATAGTGAATGAACCGAGTGGATCATGACTAGAGGAAGAGAGAGTGGAAATGGCAGATGGAGAGCACAGAAAAAGAGAGTGATGCCTTTGAAGAGCAGGAGATGGAGATGGTTGCAAAGGGGTGCACTGCCAAAAATCTGATCAATCTTAATTCTGGTTCATACAGTTTAGGTCTTTTTATTTTTTGCAGTATTATGGCTCTTACCCACTGCTAGTACCAGCTCTGCTGGGCTCGACTCGACCCGGCCGCGCTGCCCCGTCCTCCCATTTTCAATTACAGATTTAGTACACTTTAGTGCACTTGCCTCATGCATGAGGCAAGTGCGGCTGGTCATAATAACGACGCCGCAGGAAACTACCATGAAGTGACGTGACACACACACACACACACACACACACACACACAGAACATCGAAGGTGTGAAAAACACCGCTGGTGCAATCTTTGCAGATTGTTGCACTGAAATTAAGAGAATTGACTATTGATTTAAAAAAAAAAAATAGTCTCCACTCCACTGTACAATTTCTAAAAGATATTTGTAAGACTCCATGACGAAATGATGTCAGATGGCGATTTTTTTTTTTTTCATTGCAGATTTTCTCAGATGGTTTGGACAAAGGGACCATTATTACCAAGTGTCCATATTTTACAAGATGGGAGTGAGAATGTGTTGATGTGTGAAACAGAGATAGAGCACATGATATCTAGACTGGTAATGTGTGGGTGAGCGAGTGTGTGTGCGTGTGTGCGTGTGTGTGTGTGTGTGTGTCAGCCGATGGCTATCAGCTGCAGCTGTGTTATCAGCCTTATCTCCATGCTGGCCTGTGATTGATGCTGCTGCTTGGAGCTCCTTGGCCGCTGCACGTGTTTAGCAATGTGTAACTAAATATGAGGGATGTGTGGGTAAAAGCAGGGTAAGGTTCTGGTTTATTATCGGGTTATTGGTCAGTGGCATAGGAAAGCGATTGATCGCCATGCAGGTGAAAATGATCTGTCCAGGTAGTGGGAGACATTGATTGTCTCGGAACAGCAATGTTGAGCTACAAAGAAGAAGAAAATAAATGTGAGGAGAAAGCATCAATAAAAGATGCAATCTTTCTGTTGTTCTCTGAAAATTCACGTCATGCAGCTTCCTCTGAAGATCCAACAGAATGGCTGAAGATACACAGCAATTGATTCAGTTTGGCTCCTCAGCTCTGCCCTAAGTGGTAGGGCAACCTGTTTCTTTGAAATTAAGAAAGAAAGGTTTAGTCTGATCTGGCACTGTGTGTGTGTGTGTGTGTGTGTGTGTGTGTGTGTGTGTGTGTGTTTTGTTTTAATTTTACTGATAAAGTGCAGTACTCAGAGAAGCAGGTAAGCAATACTAGCAAAACAAAAAAAGCAACAAGACAAAAATGTATAGTAAGTCAGAGATTTCAGGAAAAAACAACTTTCCACTTCCCAAAATTAGCAAACATTTTCATCAATGCATCAAATTACAATATATATATATATATATATATATATATATATATATATATATATATATATATATATATATATATATATATATATATATATATATATATATACACATCTTCAAACATAATTAAAAGTAATTACAATAAAATATCTTCTCATCTTATTATATCTGCAATATTACAAACTGTACCCAGTTTACATCATTCAGAAATATGATTTCCAGTCAAATACAAACGTCACTCAGTTTAGGATAATGCATTAATAATTAATACGTAGCATCAGTCAAATTCAAGCCAGTTCAGCGCAGTATGCCTCTACCCTTCCAGCCCTTTATCTGCTCGCCATGGAACACTGGCAAAGTCCTGATGAGGCTTGGCTGAAAGTGTCTATTCTCCTCGTCTCATTGGTCAGAGACTCATTAATTCCCCCCCACCCCAGTTATCTGCCGCAAAGTGAATTACACGAGTGCCTATTGATTTCTGTCCTTATGCCAGGCATGTTTAGAGAGTAAACCTATTGCTTTTCTCCCCAAGCGTTTCCAGTGTGAAGCTCAGCCTGAGCGGGGGGGGGCTAATTGGCCTCAGTCAAGATCACCTTGGCTGTCTATGCTCAGCGGCTTCATGTCTACAGGAAGAAAGGCAGACATGGGAAGAAATACATAAAAAGAATGATGCAGTGGCGGATGGAGCAATGGAACTATGTTCTTATTGTCTAACTGAAGCCTAAGTGCATCCATTAAAGTGTAATGCCAGGGCCGTGGCCCCAGGAATATGCCATGCGTCTCATCTGCATCTGCTGAATATTTGTGGCGACTGCTAGCACATTCATAGCTGGGGAAAGACAGTAATTACTGATCTGTATCAGGTAGGTGTGCGTGTGCGTGCAGAATGAGTTTCATGCTTCATTACTGAGGGGCGTTAAAGGAAGAAGGCCCCTGACTGTCCATTGAGGGAACTCATCTCTTCGTCTCTCTACTGCAAGGGAAATTAGCCCCACATTGTTTAAGGGTTGCTCCTTTTCACATTGACTTCCACTGGTATGAAAGATTAAAGCCTCCCCAAGATGGCTAATAACTGTCGATAGGTGACCCTTCATAATCCCATACCAGACCCTGTTTAATCGAATATTAACCAACACTTGACCCTTGTTCACTTTCTGAACTTGCAAAGCCCCGGTGCTAAGGTTGGACCACCTCCACGAGACAAGGGAACTTTAATTACCAATAGAAAAATACTCTCTGCCTCAGTGAATATTGTATTGTTAAGGTCTTTCAATGAATATATGTGAATCCTGTCATATATTTTCTTCCTATCTTACTGCTGTATGTGTGTATATACAACTTGAAATGACCTAAGCATTAAAAAGGGCTATTACCACGAGGGCTTTCATGGGGTGTGTCCTCCGTCCTCTGCGGTGCTTATCCTCAAGGGTCATACAAGTATTAGATGGAATCATTTTAATTCTGTTGTAACACTCAGTTGGCCTTCGTACAACGGCCCATTTCCAGATGACTTTACTATCACTGGGGGAGGCTGAATGATTGTAATTATTACCTGAGCACCTCCATGAATTTAATCCCATCTGGAACAGCAGTGCCACTGGAATTCCCCGACCACCAGCCCCAATTACCTAATGGGCTTCAGAGACATGTAAGGTCCTCTGGTCATTTTCGATGCCACCAAGGTGCCATCTCAGTAATATGCGACAGGGCATGGTAATTGCTGTCAGTTCAAACTCAGATCATTTAATTGACCATTTTGTTCCCTGAACTTCCCTGATTTTCAGGACTAGTAAGTCTAGATAAGACCATTAAACTTAGGAAACAACTTCCCCAACTGTTCCAACCTTAAAACCGTGTAATTTTGAAACTGGGCACTACTTTCCAACCAAATACTGTCTTTCCAACTACTGTCTTTAAAAAGCTTGTATCATGCCTTTTTTCAGTATGTGCATCCCTCTAAATAACCTGCACTTCATGGCCAATAACAATTAAGGATTGGCAGCTTTTACAATTAAATAAAAGACAGAAGAAGGTTGCACCAGAACCCGTCATACAGGTATTGGTCATACATGTCAAAGAATTAAGGCTGACATGTTGAAAGGCATCAGTAATGCATGTTAGTTGACTACAAAATACTTAATGCTGATTGGCCATTTTGCTGCATTCCAGACACGTTAGCTTATACTAGCAATTTCTAGATGGCATACTATTTTGGGCTTCATTTAATAACATAACCTGTAGCAGTACACAATCATGTGTGTATTGTTTAATTACAATGTATGGAATTACTTTACATTACCTCTTTATGTCTATTGATTTCCAATTCTCTCAGTTAGTCACCGGTGTCTGTATAGAATCAACAGGGGTCGCCATTATTGTTTATGTGTGTGTGACGTCAAAAACTGTAACTGGGGAGTACAACCATCTGATACGAGTTCACGAGTTTGACAGCCGTTCCAGGGCACTTTCACGAGTAGAAGGTTGTGAAAACACGAGTTACGGGTTACCTGGAACGCAGCATTACTACACATTGACTGATGACGTGACCTGTGTGAATGCAGGTTGATTGGAAGACTCATTTCGACAGTATGCAGAATGAATAGAGTAATAAAGTAATCAATTGATTTGTATTGTTGGGAAATAGGATCCAATGGCTGGAGTTCTTTTTTAAGCCAGTGTAAGAAGACACCATTTGAGTATCTGTATATAGGGGAACGATAGCCTATAATGGAAATAAATGCCACATACAAGAGAATTTCATAAGCCTCATCCATGGAGGACACATCATCAGATTGTCAGGCCCCATCACATTTGGAATATGGGATGAGCTCTGCATTATGCATGAGTCCATCCTACTATATGAAAGCTGCACTTGGCTCTGTAGAGACTTGAGATACACATTTGAAAAACAGGAAATAATTTAAATAGTCTGTTGAAATTAATTTGCAATCTGTTTTTGTCTCAAAAAAAGATTTCTCTCAAAGAAATAAAAGTATTGGTTGCTGTTTAGTGAAAAAATTAAGTGGTTTGCATAGTATGTGTTACACTATGAGCTTCCTTCAGTTGTCATTCATACATGATGTAATGATCAAAATAAAGGGCAAAATTGACAGTCATGACGTTGAGATTGATTTCTTTTGATTTATGTTGTCGTGCAACAATCAAGTTTCCAAAGCGGCTGTGAGAACTGATTACGCATTCATGCATTCTACAATTGTAACAGTTATAAATAATTCAGTCTGTTCTCAGCATGTGAATAGGGCAAATTAGCTTTTATCCAGCGGAACATTATGCTCTTAATTAGCGGAGGAAAGGACAACTACATTAATGAAGTTTCATCAAGTGCTACATAACTGGAGGGATAGAATTTCCTAGTATCATCTCATTAAGCAGGACCACTGATACTCACTGATCTGTTGGCAGCCATCATCAGAGACTAAATTCCCCTCTTTGTGACAGGCCCTCCCTCTGAACAAATGCAAAGGTTAATGCTGCCTGAGCTTTCAGATGCTGACCGTCATGCTTTCCATCCGCCTCACTCGGGCCACCGTGCCTGGCAAACGCAGCCTTCCATTACCCTTCCCATTTGCTAATGAGGTAATTACTAAGGCAGGCGTTAGTCAAGTATTGCGAAATGAGGCCACAGTAGACGGGGTCAATGCAACTCATCAGTCATGGGAGCCAAAATAGAAAAGAAATGATTTTGTTTGTTTATTAGTTTGGGTGGGTGGATGATTATTTGGTTTTGGAAGGGGTCCTGTGAAATACTTGCTCAGATAATCTTTCTTGCACACTTTTTTTTCTTTCATAATGTTTTCAATATCTCTCTCCTGAGGATAGATGGTGATTATTACTTCTGCTACTCATTTTCTGCACGCGACTCGCAGTCCTCCTCCCATATTGATTTGTGAGCGGGGATTCAGACACTGAAAATGGAATGAGGAGATTGCAACAGGTAACGCCAGGGTGCAGAGTCAAGGGCTTTTTAATAGTCTCCCGATATGAAGGATCCTTCAAGAGCGGCAGTGACCTGGTGAGTGACATGCTCTCAGGAACAAGAGGATAAGACACAAGGACACTGCAGAGAGAGGTGGAAACAGACAGAGCAGAGAATAATTTCAATCAAACTGTGGTGCAGACTCATAGCTAGGCACATAAATCATGCAACTCTGAGTTGAGGATTATTGCAAGGCAAACAGCCAACAGTATTGTCAAAAATAAATTGTCTTTTCACAGGTACATAGACAGGCAGATGGATGGATTGATAATTGTCCTTCATGGGGAACAAAATCTATTTCTAACCCAGTCAACATCACCCACACTGACTAGAGCTGCGTTCGCCACCACTCACTCACTTACTTATTATTCCCTACAGAGTGTTTATGAAAAAGTGAACTATATAGGGAATGACTAAACGAGATTTTGGACACTACACTGGAAATTTTGACCAAAGTGTGACGGAAGCCCAGCATCATGTAAGCAAATGGAAACAAAACGACTTAGAATACGCCCTAAAACTGTTTAAAACTATATTTACTTAATCCTAGTCCATATTTCCTTTTTGGTTTTAGCGAGTCCTTCTGCTTCTTCTTCTCCTTTGGGAAAATACGACCACGTTGCATTGTCGTATACTGGAGTGAAAAGCTAGTTACATCATATGAACGCTCTAATTAGCTGTGCATTGTGGGTATTTTGTAGTGGACTATATGGTTAATGAAATTAAATGCTGACAATTCGAACACCGCTACAAAATGGTGAAGACACTTTATAGTGCAATTTTTCCGTGATAGGAAACACTTTCCAACACACCTCAAGAGTCTAAAACACGTGTCAAACTTTTGATCCGGCCAATTTAGGTTCACAATAACTTTTGGCCCGCCTATCTGTGCGCCAAACGGAAAAGACAAAACTGCAACAATGCTTTCCTCAAAGCAAAGAATTTGGCTTTGAATCTGACTTTGAGACTCAGACTTTTGAGAAGAGAAAAAGCAAAGCGTTTCCATTTTCATGCAGTGAAGCAGGCTGCTATGAGTCGGCTGTGTGGTAACCTACTTAAAAAAATGTAATCATTGTTATACTTGATTTGTCAATTCAGTTACATGTTAATATGTAATTGATGTGATTCTAATTTTCCAGTGTGGCCCCTGGTGAAATTGAGTTTGATACCCCTGGTCCAAAGCATTGCTTGTGGCCTCTATGTTTATCTTTATATTGTATTTATAGTTATCCATTCCGAGTACTTACTTTTTTCAATATTATTTATATTATAGTCACACTTCAATATCATTTATATTATGTTATGGTTAGTTACTTTTGCTATATTATTTAATTGCATATTATTCAATTACATTATAGCAATATATTTTGTACTATGGCCACCTTACTTTACTTTTACATAATTTATTCAGTACTTTTTGCACATTGTCTGTTGTTTGTTTGTTGGTTTGTGTTTTTATTGTGGGAAAACTGCTGTAATGAGTGAATTTCCCCAATGTGGGATAAAGTATTAATTGTCTCTAAAATACATGCGTAGCCACGGTGGTGCCCAGATGTGCCAGTGCCATCTTAATCTCAAGCTGGCACACCCAGCATAAGCATTACAAATGTATGAGTTAGCTGCAAATAAAAATAAAAAAATCACACGGCACTATTGAAATTAATTATTACATTTTAAAACAAATTGACTCTTATGGACGGAGGATTTCCCTTGTCTATCCCAACCATTATCTACCTCTGAGTGATGTGTTAAAAAGTTGTATTGCTTGTGATAGGAAGGATTTCTTGTGGCGGTCCGTTTGACATAGAAGCTGTATGATAGGCTCACCAATCTGTGTGTCCTGAGCAGGCCGGGCTGTTGTGCCCCCTCATTTGAACTCCTTACCAAGTTGCTTGACTATAAATGAGCGATAGACATGTAAGAGTCTCGCATTGTCAGACCTTCCTCCACAGCACTGGCCAGTCCATACAGCATTCCGGGATGAGAGAAGAACGTGCTCTGGTTGATTGGCAGCGCCAAAGCTCTGCAGAATAGCCTCGGGAAGGAAGTTATTTTGGTGCAACATGTTTACGATCAAAAGTAGTTCTAGTCGTCAACAGAAAACTCTGACTGGACAGATGGTCTAGCTAGCTGTCTGGATTAACCCTGCAGAGATCTGAGGAGCAATTAACCATAGTCCTCAGAAATCCACCGGAGGTTAGAACAGCAACACAAAGAAAGAGGAAGGTCACTGACATCTGACTGACAAGAGTGACCTCGGGGGAATTTCCGGCAGCACTCTCACAATCCAGGAAGTGGAAGGTTGTGGATATCGACTACACATCATAGATGGTTGTCAGAGACGATATGTATACAGGTATACAAAATTTGTAGTCCATGGGTTAAACTGCTTATTGTTAATAACTATGGCTAATTATGGGAAATAGCCTGTTGAAAATGCTGCTCTCTGAATATTTAGCTTTTTTTGGTCCTTTGTCAAAAATGTTATATATTAAAAAGACCAAGATAAAGTAAACTAGTGGGGGTCACATCATTTTTCTACTTTTTCTCCAACTGTTACATTGAGCACTCATTACTGCCAGTTCAAAACAAGCAACTACATATGCCAACAGCCCGACTGACCACTTTCTATGTTTTCATTTGAAAAGGATCTGACGGACACTTTGGATTGTAATGAAATGATTTCATTGTTGGACACAGTGTCCTGCTGTCTTGCACTGTACAGCTGTGGTTTCTAGGCAGCTTATCGCTTTGCTGACACATGGAAGTCATACTAATGTGCTTTTTGTACAAATTAGCAGTCATTTTCCAAATGGGACCTGCTGGTTCAGCGTATTGCCATCTTGGCTCAGGAATTATGAATGTAATGAAAAGTGTATAAATGAAGCTGACCTTTGTTAATGACACACTTTGCTGTATTGTTTGATACAGTACATCATGCTTATGCTACTGGCACTCAATTTGTTTCAAACTGTGAAAGTGTAGTGTATTTAGCAAGCATTACCACTTCATAGTTTGGTGACACATGTAAATCATACTAATGTGTACTGTAAAAAAGTGAGGCCATAACAACAAACTCTCTCCCTCAAATAGAAAGGTGAGTGAACTGAGTTTAGGCAGGTTTACCCTCCACTACACCCTGGAATGTAAAGCGGTAAATGAGTGACTGGAAGAAAATAATAAGGAGCTGCAGAGGGAGATGGGTGGAGAGGGTGTTGGCTGGTAGGCAGACAGGCAGGAAAGACACAGAGGTGTAGGGAAAGGAGTGTTATTTTGGCTCCTGTTGCAAAGACCTCTGGGAAAAATAAGGCCTGCCTGACAGTGCTGTGAGAGCCATAAATCACCACAAGAGCGCTCCTCCTCCTCACCGTGACCTAGAGGCGACCCCGGAGTCACACACACACACACACACACACACACACACACACACACACACACACACACTCTCACACACATTGAAAGATATTCAGATGGAAGCAGACACACACACATTCACACACACCCCACAGGAGGGCTTGTGTGGGAGCCTTGGTGTCACTTCCAAAGCTTCAGCCATATAGCTTGAGCCACAGGACTGCACTATTACTCACACAACCCAAGATACAGATTGTATCACTCACAACATTTACATGCACAGAATATTCCGTATTTTGTCCTTATACGAAAAAAGACGATATTCCGACTAAGCTGTTTACATTGCTACTGAAAGTGAATATTCCAATCATATTCCCGTTTTAAATGCAGCCGTGCAAAAGAGGATTTGTTTCTGAGTTCACCAGCAGTGGAGGACTTGTTGGACTGTGTGAACACAGCGTCCATCTTTCAATCCTTTAACCAACTTCTTGAAAAGATTGGATGTTTGCTCATATCCAAAACCCTGTTGATATCCTTTTCTTTTGATGCAGAGTTACTGTAAGAATATAATAATGTAATATCTATGATGTTACACTTCTGGGAAATTCCCCGTATGCATGTATTTTAGCAGATGTCTGTTTCCTTTATCTGAGATGGAATTCTAACGTCCAGTGGATTTCTGAGGACTATGGTTAACTGCTCCTCAGATCTCTGCAGGGTAAATCCAGACAGCTAGCTAGACTATCTGTCCAATCGGAGTTTCCTGTTGCACGACGAAAACTACTTTTCAATGTACACACGTTCCACCAAAACACGTTCCTTCCCGAGACTATTTTGCATCAGCACTTAGCAACGCCCATGATGATTGTGATTGGTTTAAAGAAATGCCAATAAACCAGAGCACATTTTTCTCCCATCCCGGGAATGCTGTGTGGACTAGCCAGACCTTCCTCTGCAGCGCTGTGCAGGAAGGTCTGGCAGTGTGAGACTAGTGTAAGAATAACACAGCAAAATATTGGATTTTTTTTTCAGTTCAACTTGATTTTCTGCCTTTGGATTTATATTGTTTAGGTGTGGAGGTATGGTTTGAGGTTTTTGCACTGTGTGTGTGTGTGTGTGTGTGTGTGTGTGTGTGTGTGTGTGTGTGTGTGTGTGTGTGTGTGTGTGTGTGTGTGTGTGTGTGTGTGTGTGTGTGTTTGTGTGTGTGTAAGGAATAGTTTAAGTGTGAAAGGGAGGCCAGTAAAGCCTCAGGCAAGCCTCAGAGAGCTTGTTAGAGGAGGAGGGGAGGCAAAGAGGAAGGGCAGGGAGAGGAGAGGAGATACTGGGGAAGGAGATCTGAGAGGAAGAGGTGTGGGAGGAGAAGGAGCAGGTGAAGGTGTATTAAGAGGCAGGGGCGATTTGAGCTCTTTTTTAGTGGTGCTAAAAAGTTGTTCGCGGCACCCCTCAAAAATAATTGCTAATAAAATAAATCTGTGTTAATCTTTTTGTGAGCTGAGGATTTCTGCTCGGGTAATACCTCAGGATCGGGAAACTAAACCCAGAATCTTAGATCATTCAGAAAAAAATGCTGAGTGGTTTTCTCATAATTGTAAAGGTACTTCATTGTCACATATATGTAGCAAAATTCATTCTCTGCTTTTAAGCCATCCCTGAAAGGAGCAGTGGGGGACCAACTCCAGATCTGAGCCAGTGCCTTGATCAAGTAGTATGGTTATCACCAGACCAAGCTCAATCTTTTACATTGAGAACATTAAGATTTCTTCACACAAATCACATGTAGTTTATGAAATTGGATGTTTTATTATGAATTAATCTCAATCAAAAACGACCTACAAGTCCAGCAGAAATGATGAGACCATTAAAGAGGGGCTGTCATTGCCCAATGTGAGGAGAGGGCAGATGTTAGTTGTGCATGCTCAGATTTAAATGGTTTACAACATCACTGTCATACTGAAATTTGTGAAATCCACAAAATAATAAACTTTTCTCATTACAAATCATAACAGAAGATGGGAATCATTTCAAAAACGTTGTAGGTATCTATGATAGTTTGATTGCTAACATTAGCTCACAATTCCATTCCAGGAATTCCATTCCAGTGACAACCTTTGTTGTGTTTCATGCTAACTTGTAGCCAGCAGTGAACCAACTTGGTTAAGTAGGTCCATTTTTACGGCTCAGCCATGATGATAGTGTGAAAAACTCCATCACTACCTTGTTAGCCGGTTCCTGAATGGCCATATGTGTGCAATGCCATGAAACAATTTGTTACATCGCGAGACCTGATATCACGCGATACTTTGTGACGCTGTGTCCGGTGACTCTCAAGCGCTAGTTAAGGTAAATTAAGCTAAAAAAAACCTGCATAGTTCCCCTTTAAACGCACAACTGTTTGGATCTTTTACACTTTCTAAAATGGGAGGATTTTACTGCACCAAGTATTTTTACTTTTAATACACTACATTTTCCTGATGATGCTCACAGACTTTTTAATGTTTTTAATGAAGGACTTTGACTTGTAACATAGTATTTTTACAGTGTGGTATTAGTACTTTTACTGAAGTAAAGGATCTGAATACTTCTTCAAACGCTGCTTTCTAGTCACATAAATCAGTGTTTTTCCTTCCATGATGATACAAAATGATGTCAGAGTCCACACTTAGGGTTAGTCCACAGTAGAATACTATTACAATAAAAAGATGGCCGGCACCCCTAAAGCTCTGACCCTAGGCTCACCCCTCTAATAGATTCAAAGCCTTTTACAAGAATTAAACACCAAGTTAAAAGCAGTATTTGTTTCTCCACCTGTGTGATGGCGGTCGTCTTTTTGCTGCGGATATACTACGGGTGGTCAATTTGTACAAAACTCATTCAGTCTGCTTTTCTAATCACACTGTAATTGCACTTAACGCTCCTCAACATGTGTCCTTTTTCTTATACTGCCCATTTATACCTTCACAGCTTTCAGTGGCTGTGTGTTAATTTGCAAAAGAGGCTGCCTTTGCCACCCTTTTATTCTTTATTCAAGCTGTTAAATAGGTCTTTCATTTACTTCCAGGTGTCAATAAACATGCCTTAAATAGTCTGAGAGGTGTCTGAATGGATAGAGAGGTGATAAAGAAAGCAAATAGTCTCTGTTGGTTGTTAACCTTGTATGTCTAAACATTAGAAAATAGAAATAGGCTTATTTGAAATCATTTTATTGAGCTATTTACCAGAATAGCCTTGTCATTGTTGAAATGTTTGTACAAACCCACAGACAGACTTAAGTGTGACCAATAGCATTGATTTATGATACATGCCCGACAGTGACGGAATGATGTGTGTGTGTGTGGGAGGGGTGATACAAAGGTACGGAAAAAATGCGAAGAAATAGTAATCGGAAGACGGAGGAATAGAGGCACAGAGCCACAAAAGAAAAGAATAGGAAGTCAACAGAGACAGAGGCGGGAAGAAGGGATGAGGCGGAGAGAAAGGTCAGGTGAGGAGAGGAGTGGAGAGGAGGAGGGAAGTCCATTTTGGCTTCCAGCTCTTGGCTCAGCAAATAGCTGGACAAATTAATTAAGATAATGATCCATATAAAGAAGTCTGGCAAAGTCAGCTGCGACCCCTGTGTGTGTTTGAGTGTGTGTGTGTGTGTGTGTGTGTGTGTGTGTGTGTGTGTGTGTGTGTGTGTGTGTGTGTGTGTGTGTGTGTGTGTGTGTGTGTATGTGTGCCCAGCCTTCTTACCATTTGCAGGACTTTTTATGAGGTGGGCAGAGGGATGCATTGATTTCATAAAGGGCACAACGGGGTCCGCTGGCCGTTTGAACAGCCGAGTGTGAGATCAATGCAGGGGGAGATGAAAACTTTGACATTTACTCTGGTTTGTGCCCCTGGGCAGGAAGGACCTCTGCGGAAAGTCACACTGTCAGCTTTCTCTCTCTCTCTCTCTCTCTCTCTCTCTCTCTCTCTCGGGAGAACACTCTGCTTTCTTTGCAGGGGAGAAACGGGCCACTTTTCATTACTGAAACAGCTCTGTGCCACATACTCTGACAGAGCTGCTACTGCATAAATCTGCATTCTCTGACCCTCCTGAATCGTCCCGTAAAAAAATAAAAATAAATAAAACTTCAAAATGGATCAGAGTATTACCAAGATGATAAGGAGTGGGACAGCATGTAGGAATATTAAAACTATGCCACGCGATGTGGGGGTGCGCCTCATTCCGTTCCAGAGTATGCATCGCATCTGTTGGACTCCCCTCCAGATGGTACAGAATTGGTCTGAAAGACGCACAAAATTGTTGGAAATGTAAGACAAAGGACGGCCAATTACTTCATGTACCAAGTTCCTGTGATTAGGTCCAGGGATTGTTGTCGGTGATACATGATAACCTATGTCGGACGGCAGGGACCCAGGTTCCATTCAGCCTAAGATGATTTTGTTCTGGGGGACGGGTCAATTCTAAGCAGGATGGATAAGTACATAAGAAGCTGGGTCCAGACTAGTTTAATGATAGCCAGACAGATTATTTTAAAAGTATGGAAGAATGAAGGGGTGCCATCCATCCAGGAGTGGGCTTGTGAGATGGCTAGGGTGGAAAGATGTCATATAAACAGTTTGTGTCTAGACTAGAAAATGGGTACAGTCTGAAATTTCTGGAGCGCTCCTAAGAACCTCTGTGCTGGGGAGAGAGGTGTATGATGGGCTTATGGTGTTGTCATTTATACATGTGTTCAGTTGGTCTATGGTTTATTGTCTATTTTGTTTGTTTTGTATTTTTCCAATGGCCTGGGATATTGTAGTTACTGTGTCCTCTTTTCTTGTCTGGGGGTGATGATGACGGAAGGGGATTTTGTGCACTGAATTTTATATGCATCCGTGCAATGTTGACAGTTCAAATTGAGATTTTATAAACATATTTTAATTTTACATCCCAACCAACCAGAAAGGCCACCAAAATCCACCACACTTACCAACACTCATTTGGACATAAGTAAATAGATGTCATGGTATTAGAGGATTGAGCTGCAGCTATAAGTAAGCTGCTCTAGTATGAAGGATCATTAATTAAGTCAAATGGAGATGGATTCCTTAATTCTGGTTGTGTTTGAATGATGCCATAAATAATATGAAAGAACTTGTATTTCCTCTTACTGGAAACTTTCAAATGGAATTGCTTGCAAGACTTGAACACGTCAGAATAAGACTGTCATTCTGATTTCTGGTCTTCTACTAAATTGTGTTTCAGTCAAGTCATTTCATGGAAAGTTGACCCTCAAATTATTATAGTCTGTACAATGCCAAAGAAAATAGGACTCACTTTTCACATCTTTCCCTGTTGAATTTCTAACTTCACTTTAGTTTAATATGCACATAATGCATGTCCACGATGTTGGTTTTGACAATAGATGTTTCTTCAAACTTAAGAATAAAAGCTTAATTTAGTGGTCAAAATGTCCAATCTTATTTACATATGTTTGGATCACACAGGCTCTGTTTTTTTTTTTATTTATTCAGTCTTGTGCAGGTTCATGTGTAAAGACAGCATTGCAAATGAATGCATTTTTTTTTCTTGTTTTAGATTAATTCATAAAGCGCTGAAAAATTAAGTTAATATTTAAACGTGCTACAGAAACTTATTGTCACCTACATTAACAAATGTCGAACAGTGGTGCAGCAGGTTGAGGCTCTGGTTTTGTGTGTGTGTGCGTATGTGTGTGTGTGTGTGTGTGTGTGTGTGTGTGTGTGTGTGTGTGTGTGTGTGTGTGTGTGTGTGTGTGTTTGGAGGATATGTAGGCCGGCCACAGCGGCCCACTATGGATCCATTGAAGACAAGCTACCTCTGCCTGTGGACTTAATTGGTGTTTGTGTCTAGCAGCTAACAAACCTGTTCTCTACTGCTCCCTGGGCAGCCCTCTGCACTGCTGATAGAACACAGCACACACACCACACACACACACACACACACACACACACGTGAGCTGTGCTGTGTACAGTATAGGTTGTGTTATGTTGTTCATGTGTTTATACGTTATGTCATTCACTTTTTTTGGCCTTTTGCACTCAGGTTGACATGCTCTCTCTCACACACACACACACACACACACACACACACACACACACACACACACACACACACAGACTCTGCTGAATAATTGAGCAGATGCCGAGGGAGACTTACTCAGCCGTTAAATGGTCCGGGCTCTAAATAAACACTGTAATTGCACTGGGATGGGGAGGAGGGGAGGGGGCGCTGGGGTCAGTCACTGCTAAGGGAAATGACATCACACATCATGATGAGACCTTCACTTCGGAAAACTGTACATGAAGGCTAGGCCCAAAGTAGAGCTTGGTCTGGCTTAGCGCACACACACACACACACACACACACACACACACACACACACACACACACACACACACACACACACACACAGGTTAGTCCATTTAATATTCTCAGACCTTAAATCCATATTCTCAAATTTTATTCCTCATTCCAGATTATCCATTCATTTGCCCCTAAATGAACCCCTAGTGCCCCAAGTAAACTAAGCTTCTGCGCGCTAACCGCCCCCCCAACTCCCACCCCCAATCCTTCTTGCCGGTGATTGGCTGGAAAGCTGGACCCCTGTTTGTGTATGCTTCTTGGTGCAGGTGGAAACAGTTTGGTTTTGTTGCCGTTTGTAGACCCTGGGCTGTCTACAGAGGCCGTGTTTTTTTTACAGTGTGTTCTGGGGACAGGCAGCTAGTAGATAGTGAGGAGGTGTCTTTTACAGTGTGTCCAGGGGACAGACAGCTAGCAGGTAGTGAGATGTTCTTTTACAGTGTGTCCAGGGGACAGACAGCTAGCCGATAGTGAGGAGATGTTTTTTACAGTGTGTTCTGGGGACAGGTAGCTAGCAGATAATGAGGAGATGTTTTTTACAGTGTGTCCAGGGGACAGGCAGCTAGCAAATAGTGAGGAGATGTTTGCTGTATGTGACAACAAATGTTGTAGCCTAAAACACGCGTAACATCGCATAGAGCACCTTTAAGCCCCTGCAGTATTTAGGTGGATGCTTAAAGGCCGATTTACAGACAACGCATCTGAGCTTGCCAATGTGACGTAAAAATGACGTAGATCTTGATGGTGCATTTTGACTATTTTTTTCACCGGTGACTGCAGGTCTCTCTTGTTAACTTACTGGGTTAAGATGAGTTCTTTTATGGTGCATGAAAGGCTTGATCCGACCAAGTAGATCATCCAATCAAATCAAAGTGTTGATGGCAATGCTGCTGCCAGTTCTGCCGTTGTTCTCCTTTTTCTTCTTCTTCTAGTCCGTAGAAATAGCCTTTGGTAGCCTTTGCTCATAAGTTTAGGAGAAGACTGCAACTAGTGACCACCACGCGGGAATATAAACAGTTACGACGCTCTCATGACGTCACATTGGCGCTCAACAGCTCAGCTGCGGCAAGTATACCGGACGTTTCCCTCAGCACTGATGTTTCCTGTCGGGAACCAGTGTTTTTCTGGATGAGGATCATCTGTGAAAAATATGCCAGCTGACAGCCAGTTTCTTGTTTGTGCTTTGCCTGGTTGTGGCATGTTTTACTTCACCAAACGGTGAAAGTCATTATTTCCTGTGTGACCTTTCAGCTCTGAGGATGTTCTGAGGTATTGGAATGGCTTTATTGAGAGTTTTTATGCATTTATGGTAGAATGCATCCTCCGACAATGTAGCACCTTAAGTCCCCTCTTTTATAAATAGACCCAATGGGACAGTGTCTTAGCTAAGGCCACTAATTACAGTAATCATTTCTTGGTAATGGGGGTTGAAAAATGGCAACTTGCAGCCATCTCCTCTGCCTATTCTTCGAGGAAAATCTGCTCTAAAATTAAATGATGTGATGATTGTATTTTTTTAAATGTTCTTTCCACCAGCCTTTACTTGTTTTTTTTGTCCTGCAACGCCTCGTTCAGTTAATGTTTTTTTATACATTTTCCAGAAGACATGCACTGGTTGTGTTCAGCTGTGGGTTATATGTGTATGTTTACAGCTGTGGGTTATATGTGTAGGTGGACAGCAGCAGAGGAAGAGCAGAAGAGCCCGTGCCATGGCCTTTGCTCCAAACACAACATGTTTCCTCTTCTCTGATGGACTCATTTGTTTGTTCATTTAACAGGAGCAATGGGCAGTCATTGCACATACTTTACATACTACATTACACTATTATGACACTTTCCTTTTAAAAACCTTACACCCTTGGATCCCTGGAAGACTAGCTGGTCGTCTAGGCATCAGCTAATAGGGATCCTTATAATAAATACATATACAAATACACAATACAAAGAAAGACTGGATAATAGTCACATGATTGGTCATGTTGTAGCTATATTTTTAGGTTAACAACTAGGAAAGAGAAGAGCATTGCCTGGGTATTGTGCTCCAAGCGTTTGCAGCTCTAATGGAGAAAAATGACCGGTTGACCTGGGCTGTACCACACAGTTACCTTTTGGTAGACGCCCATTTTGCCTGATGTTATCTAAGCATAGTTATCCATGTGTGAATGGTGATTGTGAGTGAAGCCCCGATCTAGAAAGAATTTACTCATGCAAAATTAACCAAATGATTCTTATCTGTCACATGCACACCTTGGAATGTGCAGCGGCATGTAATGTGACAAGCATCAACATATGCAAAAACCAAATGGGAAATATGAAAAGACAACACAGTTGACAGAGAAGGTATGAACAAAGGTCAGAGTTCCAGATAGCTTGGGAGAGAAGAAACTCTACCTTATTCTTGATACCAAAATCTGACATATGCTTTACCCTACGCAGTAGCCTGACGCGCACCTCTGCAGGAATGTAACTTATAGGGATGAGCCGGATACTCAGCTAAAACAAGTATCCGGTACTGATAAAGCACTTTTGCCAAGTACAAGTATCATACGAGTAATGCGAGTCAATATCTGTACTCGGGTTGAATAAAACTCCTCATTGACTGTGTCTGCGTTCTGTGATAGGCTAGTCACAGCGCCCCTCCCCTACACTATTCTGTGATAGGCTAGTCCCAGCGCCCCTCCCCTACACTATTCTGTGATAGGCTAGTCCCAGCGCCCCTCCTCTACACTATTCTGTGATAGGCTAGTCCCAGCGCCCTTCTGTTGTTGTCCGGCCGCTCTGCTCACTCACACACACTCAGAACACGGAGAAGTGAACACAGCTCTCTCCCTCTCTCCCACAGTCACTCAGGTCCGCGGGTCTTTCCCGGTAACATTTAAGGTTTCTTCAAGCTTCAGCTTTGTTTTTTACTTCGGTTCGAACTAGTCCTTAGTAACCAGTAGATTTCTGGTAACATGAGGTTTGTTCAGACATAGTGCTTGATAGAATGCGACTCGCGTCGCGTCTCTGCCTGTCGGAGTTTTTTGGTTTTTTTTAAACTGCCTGCTGGCTCTAACCAGTTTTTTTGAGTGTCTGAAACTTTCTTGCTGTATTTAAAAAAAAAAAAAAAAGGCAGTTGCGGTATAAATAAATAATATTACAAATTAAGAAACACACACAAACACATTCCAACCTCACGCCCCCCTCTCTCTCTTTCTCTCTCTCTCTCTCTCTCTCTCTCTCTCTCTCTCTCTCTCTGTGTATCTCTTACTCACTCACAGAAACACACACACACTCACACATACCTGGTGTGGAAATAAAAAAAAAATAAAAAAAGAACCAAAAAAAAAAGATTATCACACTGATCATAAAAAATGTAAAAGTAAAAAAAAGAAAGTTATATTGAGTATGAAAACTCTTGTTCATTACATTTTACTTAATAATTGCAACCACATGTGTTGTATTCATTGTTGCAAACCTGTTCTGTATATAGTTTGTTTGTTACCAATGACAACACCACTGATCTCAAGCTCAATGCTGATGCTGTCATGGAAATAGTTTTCTAATCAGCAATAAATATAACAACTTCTGATCAACCCATATCAATTGCATGCTTAAAAACCATGGTTAAACCCTGCCCACTTCCGGGTTAGGCCCCGCCCAGTCCGAGTACAGATACGGATACAGATAATTCATGTGGTAAACTGATACAGATACAGATACAGATAATGCTGTACTCACTCATCCCTAGTAACTTAACATGGCAGCAATGAAGACTGCAACAACGGTAATTGTTGTGCTTGGCTGTGGCTTGATAGCATCACATTTCACCATTCTCATGTCTGGGTTCCTTCGCTGTGAAAAACATGAAATTGAGGAGAGGGTTAACTTTTCCTGCTACAGATTTCCGTCCGCATCAGAAAGCACAGGGGAGAAACTTTGATTCTCCGTCTCCACCGCCGGAGTTGGTACTCGCTCTGGAGCTAATCCTGTCAGCCTTTAGTAGCGTCATGGTGACTGCTCTTGGCCCATAGTCGGGATGATTCACCCATATACCTAATCAGAAAAAGTCTTTTAAACTGACTTCATGGTGAAATTCTAAAACAGCAGCATGGTTCAAACAATGTGTTTTGCAATCATTATAGCTGTGTACACATAGTTTTGTGAGAAAAGCATTAAGTATTAATGGGACTGCAAAGCATTTCGTATGCAAGCATGTGTGAGCTCGGCATCCTACATATTTCATCAAATCTAATGATGTCCCTACTGTTTTGAAAACAAAGATGTGCATTTTGTTTAAGCCTGTTGATGTGCTGATTTGTGTGGGTTCTGGTGTATTTTTCCCACCTCTCTATGTGTATCTGTACAAATATGGGTTCACTTTCCTTTGGGGTCAAGCTGCACTCAGGAAAACAGTCAATGGTCACTGAAGCATGCCTCTGTGTTCTCTCACTTTCTCTAAAAGACCCAGCTAGCGTCAAGGTGTGGAAGGTGATTTGGCTTCATGATGGTTCTGGTGTCAGAGTGTCCCAGTGTAGCAGGGGTTAACAGGCTAGGGGCCAGAAACCCAGGGCCATGCAAAGTAAAGAGAGACACCAGTTAAGGGCTGCCAGGCCTGTCAGAGTATGACGACCTGTCAGCTATGTTTTCAGCTGGAGGAGTAGATGACATTATTACTTACAGCATAGTCTCCCATTGCCAGACCTTCCCTAGCGCTTTGGAGGAGGGTCTGTCTAGTCCACACAGCACTCCAGGATGGGAGACAAACCTGCTCTGGTTTATTTGCATTTCTTTAAATCAATCACAATTGTCTGAGTTACACTGCCTCTGCAAAATAGCCTCAGGAAAGAAGTTGTTTTGGTGGAACATGTGTATGTTCAGAAGTGGTTTTAGTTGGACCGAGTCTAGCTAGCTGTCTGAATTTACCCTGCAGAGATCTGAGGAGCAGTTAACCATAGTCACCGCCAACACAAAGAAAGCAGAAGGTAAAGGACATCCGGCCAAAATGAAGGACATCTGGTGGATTTTCCGGCGACACCGGCGCAATCCCGGAAGTGGAACATCGTTGATATAGACCACTTACGGCACATGTAGACGGTGGATGGAGGAACTGTTTAGGGCTGGGCAATATAACAATATTATATCAGCATCGATAGGGCTAGATATCATCTTAGATTTTGGATATCATAATATCATGAAATGAGACTTGTGTTGTCTTTTCCTGGTTTTAAAGGTTGAATTACTGTAAAGTAATGAATTTACCAGACTTACTAGATTTTTATTATTTGCCTTACCCCATTTAGTCATTGTAACCAAATTTTTGGTGACGATTTATCAAAACTGTTATTGTGTTAGTAGTTTGTGAAAGCACCAATAGTCAACCCTTCATCCACATCGACGTATTTGGTCAAAAATATCATGCCCAGCCCTATAACTGTTCTTTTTCCCGTTGCCAGCAGGTCTTTGAACTGAACATCCCCAGAGTCAAGAAGGTGACGTTAGAATATAAATGCTGGACAGGAGTTATGTTTGCTGATGTATGATCTGTGTTACATTAGAAGGTGTCATCACACACTTTTCCCCAAAGGCCAAGAAGAAATTGATGTGGTCCACCACTTGATCTGCGCTGTAGGGCTGTCTTCAACTTTGTTGACCTATGATTCATTTTTGCTGATCCCTTAAAGGGGTACTCATGCATATGCATTAAGCTGGGGAACTTACAAGACACAGGTTAATTCCTTAGATGCTTTACTTATTGGTTCCATACTAATTGTCGTATTTAGAAATCTTGTTAACAGCACAAATCGTTTGCATTGCTTCAGCTGGGTGAAAGTGTCACATTTGCAATATGTTTAACAACTGGAAAAATCAGCCTTGTTTTTCACTCTGTGATTACATTTTTGTACTTTGTTCAGTGAGGTATTGAAAGAGTTCCATCAGCCTGAAGGTGTTTGTGCGTAGTAGTTTAGAGCTTTTGATCGATGACAACAACAATATGTGATGCTGACGGGCCTCCTTCTTTATTCATATTCTTGTTTTGTATGCGTCTCTTTCCACAGAGATCTTCTGACTCACGCTTTAGAAAAAACTAATGCTCTCTTTGTTTTGTTTTGTCTCCTTCTGTTCTTGTGTTTACCATGTACCCCGATCTTGTCGGACATCTTCTCATATCCAGGTAAGAACCTCTGTGTTATTTATTACACTTACACCTTCCACCTCACTATCTCTGTCCTACGGAAATAGAATTAATGCAACTCATATGGCACAGAGGTTTGTGCATGCAGCCTTTCTCTTTATGTTTGTGGGGTAATACAAGGCCGTAATAGCCATCTTATGTTTTTGAAGAGTATTTCCTATGTCATGTTCTTTGGTCTTTGTCTAAAGTGCTGCTGTTTAGTTTGGCAAAAACATTTTGACAAGTGTGGTATCCATGCTGGAGTAGTATAATACTACCAGTGTGTAATGTACAGACCAGAGAAAAGGAAAGGTAAGGAAAGGAAACAAAAGCCCCGAGTAGGGTTGCAATTGGGATGTACCAGAGGTTTGGAACTACAACTTCTGTTCATTTTCTTCATACTCACGGTGGGATGACTCACAGCTAACAACCTAATAGAGACTTGGATGAGCTTGATGATAAACAGCTGTTTTCAAAAAAAAGTTTTTCACCTTTTCTTTGGGTGGTATGAAATCATGGTTCAATGACGCACTGGATTCATGCTTAACCCCTTCCCCGCTGTGTAAAAACAATGTCACTACTAACATTGCGGTGTGTGTGCTGCCTTGTGTGTGATTTTGTCATGAACCAATCATATAAACACATATGGCGTCACTTTTTTACCGTTGTTGCTATTAAGACTACGTGATCTTACAGCGCCGCGGTCGAGCTGTTGCTCTGCCTAGTGCGTTCCAAATGTACACGCTGAAGGGTGATTATTGCGTCTGTATCTGACACTGAGAGACACTGACCAGGTGCCAGTATCTTATGAGTTGGGAGTGAGAACGGGTTGGACATATAGACATAAAAGGTAATGCATTCTCACTCCGAACTGTAAAATATATACGTTTGGACAGTGGCTGTCGACGTCTTATGCAACGAAAAAGGTGTGTGTGTAGAACGTACCGGGGAGAGCAGCATCTAGACGGGGTTTAGCAAGTAGTATGTAAGAGGGAAATTCCTCATAGGGAGGTTGGTCAGGGGGGGTGGATGGGTCAAACACAGGACTGTCACCCAGGAGAGCGGGGTTGGTGTCCTGCGTGTGTCTTTAACCGACCCGTTATTCCTGTGTCATGGAACCGTAAGCCCACCCGCAACCTTTCGCCAATAGTCCTGACCAAGAGTGTGTTATATGATGCCAAAGAAGACGACCAAGCGCGTGTTATATGACACCTGATCAAGTGGCCGTATTTTACGAGATGGGAGTGAGAATGTGTTGTTGTATAAGACTGTGAAAGTCTGAGGAGGTCGGTTTGGATGTATGGGTCCTAAAACACAGGACTTTTAAGCAGGTGACAGCCAATGGTTTCCACTCATTTCACTACAGCGTTAAAATCAAGACCTGAAAGGACCTGGAACTTGTTTAAGTCGAGTAGTCCATCACAATGGACACCAGGTTGGCTTTCATTTTTGTTAGTTAGTGCTGCATGGTAATACAGGGCTGCCTTTTCATATCAAACAGCCCTCTCTGCTGCATTACCATGCCAAACTAATTCAACATTGACATGCTGTTGACTTTGATTTATTGCCTCACTGAAGCAAGTTATAAAGCCTTAAAAAGCAGATTTTCATACTATTATGAAATAAATTGAAATCAATCGATTCAAGGCATATTAAAGCAATAGTGTGCACGGGTAAAAAATAAACAAAAAAAACTGAACCATCATGAATGATCTCAAAAGCTTTAGGCAGGGTTTAAAATGTTTTTTTCATTTTTTTCAAACATGACTAATGATGATAGTGTAGTGTCATGACCTGGCTTAAATTGTCATAACAAAGGAGGAAGACGACACCATGTTACATGTTTAAACACTACTTTATTCAATTCAATTCAACGAAATTCTTTCTAGTATCAAATCACTTGACAACTAGAATAGGTCTAGACCATACTCTACAAGGACACAACAATTCCAGTAATTCACCCAAGAGCAAGCATTTAGTGTGACAGTGGCGAGGAAAAACTCTCATTTAGAAAGAAACCTGGGCCAGACCCAGGCTCTCGGTAGGTGGAGTCTGACAGCACCTGTTGGGTGTGTGATGAATAGTGGCAATAACAGTCACAATAAAGATAATGGAACTATACTATACTAGTACAGTGCCTTTTGAAAATGTGCCTATTTGGAACGGACCGATTGCTTGGCCTGCAGGTTTGCAACCCGTTCTCACTCCAAAGCGTAAAATACAACATTTGGACAGTGGCTGTCCACGTCTAATGTGACGACAAAGGCACCCTTTGGCGTGCGTGCGTGTGTGTAGAACGTACGAGTACGAGTGTGTTATTGACGTTAAAGGTCTCCTTAGCATCAGTAACAACGACAAAGGCACCTGACCAAGCGTCCGTATTTTACGAGATGTAAGTGAGAATGTGTTGGGTATTGCTGCTTCTACAATTCTCTAAAACCTAATTGTAACCCCAAATTACTTACAGAAGGACCCCAACCCCCTTTATATGCAACTCCACTCTATCGCCTATTACTGACTTACAGTGTACTTCGAGATCAGAGGAAGACCTTTATTATTATTATAATATTATTTACCTAACAGAGAACGTGGCAGATTCAGAATTTGAACGCAAAATATCACACTGAAAATGTAAGTAATCAGACAGTTGCCTCCTGGACTCACGGCAGTGCTCTACCCATCTGGCCCGTTAGGAAAGCCAATCAGCAAATATTTGCGTTAATCAACCACCAGAAACAGAGCGAGTAACCTACAGAGACATTCTCTAATTCAGCCAGGCAACTGTTAGTGTCTATGTGTGTGTGTGTGTGTGTGTGCGTGTGTGTGTGTGTGTGTGTGTGTGTGTGTGTGTGTGTGTGTGTGTGTGTGCAGAGAAAGAAAGAGAAAGCATTGTACTGTTGTCTTTTTCGTCAACGACATTCCATGATCTGACTACAGTATAATGATGTATTATCGTTAACAAATTGAAGACTTCAGCAGAGGTGTTTTCCATAGGCTACTCGTTTATTCTTAGTTCTTTTTTTTTTCCGAAGGTCATATTGTTAGTGTTATAAGTTGGCAGTACACTTAATCAACCGGACCCAAATTGTGTCTGATCCAAGTATGCTCCAAGATAGTCTCCATTATGCTGTGGAAGATTGACGCTTCAACATGAGCTTATGTTCTTCCTCTGTTTATAAGTGGTGAACAACAAGTTAATAGGATATAGTGTCTGGCTTTTGTTTGATATTTAGTGTCGGTAAATGGACTCTTAGCGAAATAATAGACACGGAAAAGCCTTTGTTACATAGCACCTATTTCAGAGACAGACGCGCATACATACATCAATACATACACACACACACACACGGTTCCCGCTTTATTATATGAAGGGCCTCTTAGCGAAATAATAGACACAGAAAAGCCTTTGTTACATAGCACCTATTTCAAAGACAGACGCACATACATACAGTACCAACACACACACACACACACACACACACACACACACACACGGTTCCCGCTTTATTATATAAATGGCCTCTTAGCGAAATAATAGACACAGAAAGGGGCAGGGGGGCTTCAGCACACCAGTCCCAGGTGAGCTGAGTTACTCTAATTAGTAACCTACAAACAAGATGCACAAGTTAGGACACACCTCCATAATGTAGACAGCAAAAACACTCAAATGAAACCAAAGGGACATCACAGTAGCAAAGTCAGACAGTTGAAAAATCTATGCAATTAATAAAGTGGTTGTATTTTGTATTTTGAGGTTGTACCAGAATAGGTTTACATGGTTTCATTTTCAAAAAACACCATATTTTTGTTCTTATTGCTGCAGATCCAGTTTATACCCTGTGTATTTGGGTCTCCTTTTTTAGCTACAGAGTGAGACATCTCACTTCTTTACTATCTTTGTTGGAAGTTGCACATGCGCAGCAGCTCGGTAAGGATCACATTAGCTAGCTAACTGTTAATCCAATTTAGGTCAGTACAAGACAGACTTGTGGAATACCTTCAGAACAGGTACATGGAAGTAGTTCTTTTGGAGATTATGGTCAACTAGTGTTTTGCCATTGAGATCGAGCTAGCATGCTAGCGCTAGCATGTGCTACGGTTAGGCAGAGGACATTCAGAAACTGTATCTCACTCAAAACAACATGGGTGTTTTTTTTTCCAAGTTTGTATGCGTGTGGAAGCACCAGAGACACAAAATAACACCTCAAATCTCAGAAAGTAATTTAATGAACAAAAGTAAGTCATTTAATCAACAAGCATGAACAAATACATGAATATGTACGTATTTGAAAAAAAAAAGATTGTAGCATTGAATATAAATGTAATGCTTGCTCACTGTGACATTTGCTACCAAATAGATTGTGTTGTACAAACAGTAAGTGTACTACGTCTACAGCCTAGACATTTTCATTGAGTAAAAATAAGATGCATTCTGCTGTTGTAATTCTTTTCCCCAATACTTTACTTAAAGCTATAGTGTTCAATTTCTGTCATGCTCATGAGGAATTCTAAGTAATGACAACCAACTGTCAGCATGTCACGGAGGATTTAAAAAAACAAATGATGGACTCTTGATGAGAAGTAATTATCTTCACCTCCGTGGATTTGTGATGGGATGATCTCAGCCACTCTATAATCATAAGCAAAGAAAATCATCAGTATATACCTCTTCACCTTTGTCCTGCCAACCTGTTCTAACTCTGAAAAAGACAGCTGCTTGTAACCCTAACCCTTTCACCCATGAGGAATTCTAAGTAATGTCAACCATGTAGGGACGCTCATTATGCTACCATTGAAGTACAGTGCTATTTTGATCCTTGTTAGGTGTGTAAAATATCAGTTTACCCTATGCCCTGAAAGCTAGCGTTAACAACTAGCGACCGGTTGGCGGTAGGTTGGTTCAAGCTACAGACGCATTCGATTAACATGAAAACAGATCCCAGAGAATAATCGGCGCAGTATACATGTCTTATTAACCCCTAGGTTCGTTTTAAACCAAAATTGTCCTTTAAATTATATTTTGTCTGAGCAAAACATTCATTGCAACTATATGACCTCCCAGTAACACTAACTCAGTAACAGAGGGGTAACACAGCAAAAGGAAAGACCTTTACGACAGCAACAGGTAAAAATACTAGCGCTCTTGTTCAAAGGGCCACTGAAATCAACAGCATATAATAAATAAATAAATAAATAAATAAATGTGTTTGTGTTTTAACCACCTGCTTACCAAACCAATGAGCGTCTTTTGAGGAGCTACAGGCACCTACAGGCGTGGTTTAGGTGTGTGTGCTGGTGATAGACGGATGGTTCATCCAATCACTTGCCAGGTTATGTATGAATGGGCCTGCCCTTTTCCAAATAGTTTCCAAAGAGAACTTCTCAGGTGATTCTATGTAACAAACCATTTGGTCCAAATGGTCCAAAATCAATCCACGTCCTCGGTCAGTCACGGCTTTCCTTTTTTAAAACATATTTCCCTGTTTCAAAGTGTGTGTCACCTTGTCCCAGAGTTAAGGGAGCTCTCTGCTGGAGCAGGGCTAACGTTTTCATGTGAGGGAAGTAGGTCTGGGGGACATTAGTTGTGCCAAGGAGAGGAATGTCAGAAGTGAAAGGTGAGGAAACGACATTTCCTGAATCCAGGGTACGCTCGATGAGTCGAGGGAAGTGAGGCGAGTGAGAGAGCCAGGCAGGAGGCGAGAGGGATGGTGCCGGAGCTGCAGCGGGGGTGACAGCGTTTACATGAGGCGTGATTAATGGCCATTCTGATTGGCCATGACAGGGCCAGGTGACGCTGGTAGGGTAGGGTGGCGGGGGTTAGGACGCGCTCTCAGAGGACACCTTTTAAACAGCTGGCCAACGGCATCATGGGAGTTACGTGTGTGTGTGTCAGTGTGAGTGAGTAATTGTGCTGAGTTGCATCGAGCGCTGTTATGTATTTTTTCCTGTCTTGTGACATTATTTTCGGTTTCCCGCCGTCACTGGCCCCCTTTCCAGCCACTAACACTGACACACACTCTCTACTCTCTCGAGGTAAGAGCCCTTCTTCATGATACAATTCTAAAATTGTACATGTGTCAGGATAGGTGTTAAATAACCAATGGATAAATAAAAACTGATACTTTGTAACTACATCTGTCTATTTTGTGTCAATTGTATCCTGAAACTCCTTTTGTTTTGTGGCACAGCAGAAAGATGTATTTTGTTATTAATTAGAAAAAGTCCTGTTATTCCTTATTAAACATTAGTACCCAATGGGAGGGATGTAGAAAAAACTAAAAGAATAATTTGATTTTTTTAACAATATTCTGATACAGCCAAAAACATAACATTGACATTGGTATTTCTGTAAAGCCAGTTATAAAGCCAGTTACAGTGGCTAGAATAAGTTCACACACCCATGCTAAAGTTGATTAAAACAAGAAATAAAAAACATCTTTTGGAAATTGATCGTAATGCCTTAATTCAAAAATGTTGGAAAATCCCACCTTTTAACAACACCAATTTTCTTTGTGAATGAATAATGTACTGTAACTTAATAAATGTTCTTCCTTAAAATACAGGGGGCTTAAGTACACACACAACTATGTTGAATTACCATAGAGGCAGTCACATTTCTTTTTTTGTTCTTCTGGTCAATAACGAAACATATTTATAAATACAATTTTTGTAAAAAATAATTTTTGACTGGATTTGTCAAATAATCTATAATCATAAGCAAAAAAAACATCATTATTTACCTCTTCACCTTTGTCCTGCAAACCCGTTCTAACTCTGAAAGAGACCACTGCTTGTAACCCAACCCTTTCATCCAGGAGACCGCTGCTTGTAAACTGAACCAAAGTCCTGAACAAGTGCCCAAGTCTGACGAGTTGGCAGTGAAAATGTGTTGGTGCTGCTGATAAATTCTACTTCTACTACTCTGTTTCATCATTGTCTGCCATTACTGTCTAATTTTGTTTTCATCACATTAAGACTCAGTTTCTAATTTCCTAAAATCACAACTTCTCTTTCACATTCTCTCATTACAGCCTAAGTTTCTATTTCTATCTTTATTGCTCTACTCTCTTCCCGTATCTTATCTTCTATCACTCTTTGTTAATTTCCAATTTTCCCTGATTACCTATATTCCTACAGACTCTCCTCAGATTTCCTCCTGTCTTTGTTAACTCTGCCCCTTGCCTACTTTCCTTTAATTTATTTTTTCCAGTCTCCTTTCTCTCCTTGCATTCTTTTCGGCCATAAAACATGTAGATATTTCTCTCGAGGAGGCCTCCCATGCATGGCTTCCCTCCATTCAAATGCAAATGACGCGGGCCAATTATGGCTCAGCATGCGGTTATGTCTGTGTTTGCAAGAGCACATTCAAAGGCACATTGTGTCGGGGGAGATTTGAGTTAGCCAGCGGAGCATTCCCTCTGGAACTGCCAGAGGCAGATAAATTAGGACCTCAGGCTCACAAAAGCAAAATAAATCATAACATTGGAGCGTCGCTGACCCATATTTGTTAATGTGGGTGCTCATTGCCACCTATATTACTGCCATTGTGGAGCGTGTGTATCGGGAACTGTGACTGCTTCATGGCTGATCGCACCAACAGTAGACATTTCTCCTTTCATTCACATGGATGACAGTGGAATCAGTGTTGTGGCTTTGTTGTGTTACACCAACTTGCTTTATTCATTCAACCCTTATTTATAGTACGTGTCTGCAAATAGAGATATCCTGCAGCATTATAATACTAACCCAAGAAACAGTATGTATTATATGGACTCGTTCATGGTAAAGGGGATGGGGCTGGACATAAATTACTATAACTGATTACCCTCTTAGCCTTGTCTCCTTCCCTGGTGGTAAAATAGCAAGTCTTCTAACTTAAAGACAAGTATTTCTGGAGTTCTGCATGGAGATCAGTGGTCAAATGTAACTACGGACATTATCTCCAGTACTGTTCTTAAGTACAAATGTTAAGGTACTTGTACTTTACTTGAGTCTTTTCTTTTCATGCCACTTACTACTTCTACGCTACATTTTAGAAAGAAATAATGTACTTACTTACACTATATTCATCTGATATCTTCAGTTACTAGTTACTTTAGTTACTATTCACTTTAGTTACTCCACTACATTAATCTGACAACTTTAGTTACTAGTTACTTTACACATTAACATTCCTGCACTAAACACATGTAGTTTATAAAATGTGATGTTTTATTATAAAGTTAACTAGCCAACAGTATAACGGCCTACATGTCCAACTCAGATGATGAGACCATTAAACACACAACTGTTTGAATCCTTTACACTTTCTACAATGGGAGGATTTTTCTGCATTGAGTACTTTTACTTTTAATACTTTAAGTACATTTTCCAGATGATACTTTAGGGAAGTAACATTTTCCATGCAGGACAAAGGTATTTTTTACAGTTTTACTTCTATTTAAAGGACCTGAATACTTCTTCCTCCACTGATGGAGACTTAGTAGTCTGCACTTTCACTGTGTACTCCCAGATAGAAGGTCCTGGGTTCAGGCCCCACTCTAAGGAGATTGCACGGTTCCTTCTGTTGCTCTGGGTTCCTTCTACAGTCCAAAGGCATGCAGGTCAATTTGCTTGTGAATCATTCTCTCTCTCACTCTCTCTCTCTGTGCCAGCCATGTGAAAGGTGGACTATGGCTTTTGTCCACTGTGAGCTGGGATACACTCCAGCCAGCCATGACCATGGACAGGAAAGAGGGAATAAATAATGGATATATTGATGACCATTTTAATAACTTATTCAACTTATTTATTGTACAAAGAGGTGACTGTGAATAAAGCTGAATGTAAAAATACTCTCAAAATTCAAATGGTAATTATATTTCTAACAGATTGGGGATGTTGTTTTTACTCTGTAAGCAAAGACTAAAGTGCTATGTCACCATCGGCCCTCTGTGTTCCATGACAATGATTTATGGGTAGTTAGGGTTCCCATCTCTCCTGCCACATGATGGATGGCTGGGGTGTCACACCATATCCGGGCCTTTTCGGTCTTACCGCCAAGAGCCATGTGCTTGCCAGCTATTTTTTACCGTCCACTTACTCTGATCTGACCCAGGAACCGGCATCAACATATGCAAGGCACTTCAGGGGCCAGCCTAAAACCATTAACCCTTATGCTCACTCCATGTTAACTGTGGCCTGACTGATCGAGCATTATATTAGCTTAGTTAATAGCCAATGAATCCCAAACAACTGAGGGTAGTTTCCCCTTATACTATCAATATCTTTGAGTACAGGTGCTTAAAATGCAACTTTTTGTCTTCATTTTTGTTCACACCAAAGCTTAAAGAGAAAAATATTGTCCATATTGTGCCATGCCAACTTTTACTCGTAGGTCTCAAAAAAGCTGAAATTGGTGGAACCTAACCCTAACATTGGCCCACAAACTTTCAGCCGTACGCTCTCACTGAATGCAGACATTTTCTATAGAATTGAGAAAGAGATGTCCCTAAATCAATGAACAATATTTTTTGAAAATAACCCTTGCAGAATGACTTGTTTTGCTTTCAGAAGTTAATCAGTTTGGTCCAATATCATTTGAAAAGTCTAGAAGAGGCGCATGGTCATTTAATCCCCATTCAACTTAGCGCACTTAGAGCACTAAACCAGAAATAGCAGAGTTCTGTAGTTTGCCTGCTCTACGGGCCACACCGTGTTGAATCAGCGCTGATTAGACGGGTCATTTCATCAGTTAAACTTTTAGGGCAACTTACGTACGAATGAACGGGGCTCCGCCCCCAACGCTGTATCTAGTTCTTACTGTAGATTGATGCCTCCATCTCACTCAGACTTATCCTGGGTCCGCGAAATGTCCATGTCCAGAAGTATACTGCACACTGACTGACTAAAAACTAGAAGAATCTCAGTCAACTGATAATTTCACTCTTCAACTTTCAGAGGCAGCCTGTCCTTGGCTGCCTATAGTCCTGTCTTGTGCGAGCAATTTGCCTCTCATAGAAAAGGAATTTGCAGTGGGTTGTTCCACCTTGCTCACAGCATTCAGTGTTTTCTTCTTATAGGCCAAATTAGAGCAGTTGGATTACCTGTTGGAGGACGCACTCTGCAGCCAGACACAGTAATGGCGTCCTAAAAAAAAGACACTCGAACTGAACATAAATAAATGCTTAAGACAATAGATCAACAACAGCTAGACAGTAAAATTCAGTCTAAAATCAAGTGTTACTGCTGCTGGGATGCTACGTACTGAATATATTTTCATCCTGTATTGTGGATGATTTATAATACTGGTTAAGATCTTATTTGGAATGCACTTCATATGCATCTCTGTACCCCAGTATTGAGGGCGCTACCATGGAAACGGGCACAAAAATAAGAGTAAACACAACAAGGTGTATACAAACAGCTTAGGAGGTTTTCTTGGATGTCAGAAGGACGACATGTTTACATACTATGAATACAGAAGAGAATACTTAAACCAATCAATTATTTACAAAACACTTGTGTTCATTGATTTTAACCGTATTAGTTTTTCTTATTCGATCCTGAAATATTCATCATTAAACATCCCCGAACACAAGGCCTAAACCAAGACAAATCTTTCCGAATACATTTGCATTTAAATCATAACTCTAGCCAAAATGCAACCTAGGGTCTTTTTGTGAATTTACCCGAGTCAAACTTCCATTAAAAGGTTCCATGACATGGTGCTTTTGGATGCTTTTATATAGACCTTAGTGGTCCCCTAATACTGTATCTGAAGTCTCTTTTATATAGACCTTAGTGGTCCGCTAATACTGTATCTGAAGTCTCTTTTATATAGACCTTAGTGGTCCCCTAATACTGTATCTGAAGTCTCTTTTATATAGACCTTAGTGGTCCCCTAATACTGTATCGGAAGTCTCTTTTATATAGACCTTAGTGGTCCCCTAATACTGTATCGGAAGTCTCTTTTATATAGACCTTAGTGGTCCCCTAATACTGTATCCAAAGTCTCTTTTATATAGGCCTTAGTGGTCCCCTAATACTGTATCTGAAGTCTCTTTTATATAGACCTTAGTGGTCCCCTAATACTGTATCTGAAGTCTCTTTTATATAGACCTTAGTGGTCCCCTAATACTGTATCTGAAGTCTCTTTTATATTAGAGTGACCAGACGTCCCCGGTTTTGGTGACCTGTCCCCGGCTGGATCTGTCCCCGGAAATGTCCCCGGTTTTCACTTTGACTGACAGACCCGAAATTTGAATGAAAGAAAGAAAACATTGACCAAACGTAGCCGATAGTTGCACACCCTACACATGCAGCCTCAAGACAGCCAGAGACAGCGCTGCTCAGAGCTCAGAGATGTTTTACAAAGCCGTATTTTACAATGCTAAAAATACTGAATATTTACATGGAGTCTGGTGGGTTTAGCGAACAAAATTTCGCGGACATTTTATGTTTTAAAAAAGCATCTTAATCTTTAACAGGAAGGTTGACCTCCTTAGAAATCCTTTCCATAATGTTGTCAGACACTTAGAATATTAATCTGAGTCTGTCAGCAGCAAAACGAGCACTTTTATGAACGTAAATACAAACTAGACAATTATCCAATTAACTTACATTGCTTGTTTCGCCGCTGCCGACTGCAGCGATCTCGTTTAATACTGCGTCAATGTCAAAGGAAAATATTTCCTCAATAGTTTTTAATGTATCCGATACTCTATGAGCTGTTGCAGATTCAAGCCTGAAGCAATAAAGCAAAAGCTGTCACATAAATGTAGTTCAGTAAACATTACAACAGAAGGTGTATGAAGTAGCAGCAGGGGTGATCCTAGGATCAGACCTTTAGGGGGGGCTCTGCCCCTAATGAGAATGTGGCCTACATGAAATGTTATCATATTTGCATTATGCATAAATCTCTGCACACCCATTACTCTCTGTAAAATACCTCAAACGCTTCACTCAACACATGCATCAGTACAACAAGCGGTTCCCAAGTAATCCGGTTTTGAAATTGCAACAAATTTTCTACATGGTCTCCAAACTATATTGTATTCTCAACTAAACTAGCTATGTCAGCACAGATAATTTTGTGAATTGCTTAGCCAGTGTATCCCACCATAATGGTTATTATATTGCCAGATTCCAGACAATCTCACTTACTTATATATATCCCACTTACAAATATGAAAAAATATTTTTACTGGTATGCTTCCTAGTGACATTAATGCAAAAATATGAAGAAAAAACAATTCCACCTTTGTGTGCATGATTAAAATTCTGAAGTGCAAACTAGTTCAGGCTACAGCACAAATATTTCCATCCATAGATAAGAACAATCAAGTCTAACCTCTGAATTTCTTTGCAAAGTGCACCAGATTGATAGCCTGGCTCCGTCCTCCTACGTACTTTTGCTCAATTTTCATTTTCCTTCAGCACGTCTGGGTTTGCGTTATATTTGCGGGCTTTCTCCAGCCAAATAATCAGCGAACAGAGGGAGGGGCTGAGGAGGAGGGAGGGGCGAGCTAGTCTTGTTTTGTTTGAAACATTTTCTTACAGGGGAGCATGCCCATGGACCCCCCTTGTGCCCCAGTGCAGCTCTAGGTCTTGTGATTCCCCTGGGGCAGTGTCCCCGTTTTAAGTTTTACAAAGATAAAAATATGACCTGTTTTGGAGGTATTTACGCATCTAAGCTGAAAATGTCCCCGGATTTTGTCTGAGAAATCTGGTCACCTTATTTTATATAGACCTTAGTGCTTGCCTAATTGACCAACTGCCATTTTGCTTGTTTGAAAGCCACGATGTCTCTCTCTCATGGGTGGGCCAAATATTCTGCAAAGCAGAGAAAGGGGAGGTAACCTTGCCCCTTATGACCTCATAAGGTGCAAGATTCCAGATCGGCCCATCTGAACTTTCATTTTCTCAAAGACAAAGAAGGATACCCAGGGCTCGGTTTACACCTATCTCCATTTCTAGCCACTGGGGGACCATATTCAGGCTGGGGAATGCATATCAATGTTAAAAAAAAGCTCATGAAATTATTTTTTCCCATGCCATGGGACCTTTAAAAGCATAAATAAGTTTTTAGGTCAAATGGTCTTTTGAATGGGAGTGCTAGAAGCACTTCTATGATAGCATCAATCAATATTTTTAAAACACTAAGAAGCCTCGACACAACATGAAACCTTGCTCCAAGTATCACCGGGGGCCTTACACATGAACTCAGCATGGAGAACATTGCTTGTGTTCACAGAGTTTACTAAAAAGAAAGGTTGGCAAGTTACGCTTTAAATATTAATTGATAGTATTAATAGTAATTGACGACTGCTTTTGAATGTAACCATGGTATTCTCTACAAGTTCTATGTATTACTTATCTAAAGTGTTGTGTAATGAATTTTACTTTGTCAAACAGACCAGACTATGATTTTTTTTCAGTGTCTCGTGTACTTTTCTCATGACCAAATCTTGCAAGACACACACTGATAATCTATTATGAACAATATGGAAGCCATATTAAATATTACATAAATTAGAGATAGAAGTATGCACTGAATACAACTTGGGATGGACTTTTATTTTATATATAGTAATCCTTTATATTACTGTGAGTAGACTGTGTGACCAATAGTTTGTTACCAATATTTTCATATTTAGATTGATTCCTCCTCTCTGAACTGTTTCACTACTTTACATCACTGCTGCTGTGGCCAATGGCGCTGCTGCTGATGCTTATGATTACATAGAGGATGAAGATCCACACATTCCTATAAATTATCGACAGCTTCCCTTTACCTGTGTGCTCTGCCATTTCTACTTCAGTCTTGCGTTGTGACTAATGATCGTCTGACTGACACACACACACACACAAGGGTGTGCCGTTCATTTGCATGTAGCCTAATCTGTCCGTGCATTAATACAGTTGAAATCTGTGGCAGCAGCAACATCCATTGTGACTTGAGGAAGTTAATCAGCTGACTGATGGATGATAGCGGAGGTAGAAGCCTATGTCAAGCCAATAAAGTTTGAAAGGGAGGAAATGGTCAATAGGGAAACACACAGACTCTGACCAATGGTGGAACTGCATCACTCAGTGAGTCAGTAACACAGTTATGCATTCATTCAACTCCTCATAACTTCTTGTCCTGAAGTACATTGTTGTCTCGTTATATTTTGTCATGAACTGTACTGTCTGTGAAAAACTGTATGATTGATAAACAATGTGTGTGTTTCTATGTCAGTGCTTCTTGCCCAAGCTAAATTTCCTATAGCACAATAAAGTTTCTCATCTTATCTTAACTCTGGGCCTCGCCCTATGGGTCATTCCAGCCAAAAACAGTTAAATGAATTCCCTGTGTCAATACATTTTAACTTTCCTTTACAAAAAGAGAGACCACTCAGAGACTATTTCCCTGCTTTCTTACCCAGTTGTAGATGATTAAAGTGGCAAACATTTGGTCAATCAGCACATTCTCAACTCATCTCATCTCATGGTTTTGAGGCTGTATTTACAAAGCATGTTAAAGTCTACAAGCTCCTAACTGGCCTGTTAAGGAGAAACCTGTAAACGCAAAGATGGATGCTTCAGTCCTAATGTCTAAGAGCTCCAAGTGAACAGTAAAATTGATTTTTAGTTCTAATGCCAGCTTCCAAACCAGTGAAAAAGGTTAGGGGCTATCCTAACACACTTCACCTTGTGTAGCAGCGTAGGGTATCACAACTGTTAGTCGATCAAATCTAATAGAAAATAAAAAAGTAATGCACACAAAGGGCTGTCATGAGGTGGTGATCACTGGAAGTAGACTTGAAAGAAAGAAACAAAGTTCCACACACACTTTGGCTCCACATGCATTTCTCTATTTATGCTGACAATCTTTTTGATAAAAGTTACAATAATACAGTATGTGTACCTTTTAGCTATTTGCAAAAATAAGTATAACAATATTGACTCTGTGAGCTCTCGTAAAGTGCATTGCCATCCACAGCGGAAAGATCCACCTGGAGTTTTACCTTATCACAATGTGAGTATGGCCACTGTGGAGAAATGTGAGACTAAACTCTCCATTGCTGCAAAAAAGAGAGCATTGAAAGAAGATGGCAACCTTCAAATAGGTTAAAATGTGAATATGAAGAATAACCTCTTGTTTCGTCAATGCACCTGTGCATTTGTTCACAGTAAAACTGACTTCTTCATTCATTCGCAGTCATATATATATATATTTTTTTATTCGCAACCCAACCTGAAATCCATGACAGCGCAGCAGTGTTCCACATTTAAGATTCCAAAATTGCTATACAACACCTTGCATATAATTTATCACTGTGATGTCGTGCCCATCCGTTACATATACTATGCAAATGTCTCACTTAAATTTGCTCTAAGCGGTGTCAGGAGTCGCCCTGGATAAAAGAGATAAAAGAGATTTTATGGAAAGACTTAGGACCCTTGATTCTGTCTTTCCCCTTCTCTTCTTTTAACAAAACTGTCACACAAGCTGGTTCCCTGCATGTGGAGGCACTTTGTGCAGGACTGTTGAGATGATGAAAGGTTAAGGTGTCAGCCAGCAGCGGTGGACTTGCTTGAGGACGTCCCTGGGTTGTGACTGTGCTGTGGACGCCTTTATTTATGATTCGTCTCCCCACTTGCTGCCAGGCATTCTGTCATCCTGTCTTGTTTCCTTTCCTTTACTTTTTGCAAGTGTATTTCACTGTGTGCAGTGCACACAGTGGGGGTCATCGAGGAAATGGCTAACCATTCCCTCCCTTTTCCTTTCACCCCATTAAAGCATCGCTGCGACCCCCGTCGATTCCGGGCGGAGAGAGATGTCTTCTGCATTACAGTAAACTGCTGGTTGTTGCAATATTCATGGACTTGAGCTTGAAGTGTAGCGGGAACGATATCGCTGTAAATAGTAACTGGATACCAAGGGGAGTCAGGCTTGACTGGATTTCCATTTCACAAGTCCACTGTTTCCTTTTTCCTCCCCTCTTTCTTCCCTCTCACATCTTTTTTTTCATTCTGGCATGTTGCTGCCACCTTCCTTCCTCTGCCTGTCTGCCTGCCTGCATGCCAGGGGAGGCAATCAGCTGATATTAACTTGCTTTCACACTTTGAAGATAGGTTGAGATTCACACCTTGCCTGTTTTAGGAGAAGTCATTGTCATGAGCAGTAGCTTGTGAGATTAAACAATTAAAATGTGAGCCGATCAAGCTGCAATCTGGCATGGAGTGTCGTGACAGTCTTTTTCTTCACTTTGCTATTTTCGACTCTTTCATCTTCCCTGCCTGGCCACGGACTTTATAGTTTATAGAGTTTAGGCCAGGTTGTAGGTCTGCGTTGAGAGAGAGAAAGGGCTCTTTGTGGCATGATTGCAATCCTCTGCATGCAGACATGTGGCTGAAACGCACTGCAAACCACAAGTAAAAGATTTCTGCCCTCACTGAATTTCACCTACGTTTCAATACGACACCGTGTTTGGTGTCACAGTGGGAAGTGATTGGCTGGCTGCTACACAGAAGGAAAGAAATAGGACAATGTTCTATTTTACAGCACAGGCAGCAATGTAAGTCAGAGAGGCGGAGGTTCGCAATGCTAAGTTGGGAACAAGCGTGTTTTATTTTGGATTTGAAATGGGTGTCAATGACAGCTTGAGAATGCAGTTGGCAGTGCATTTAAAGTACAAATGTCTGCATGCAGCGTTATTCTTCCTTCTCTTCCAAGCCAGGACCCAGTGACACCAGACAGAGCTGATATATTCAGAATTTACTGTATATTCTGATAATCAATACCTTTGCTTATGTAGTATACTGTATTTCTCTTTGGTATATCATTAAGAATTGAACCTAATTTTTTACAATATGACAAAACAATATATAAATATGTGTGGGAAACAAAAACTCGGAAATATTAAAGCAATATATTAAATATTAAATCAATCGTAAACCAACAGCTTCAATACTAGTGTGTCCTGGCAGGATGGCCGCGTCACACACAGAGTTAGATATGGTAACTCTACTTTTCATGATTTTGGAATCAGATTGCATACACTTTGGTTGTTAGTCATTAAGATTTTGCTGGGTGGTTAATAACCATTTCTCTGTGGTGTCACAGATTCAGAAAACATTTATCTTTGGTCCACCCAGACTTTGTTTTTGTTAACTTTCAGTTTTATATCTAAGTCATCTCACATTAAGTAGTCTAAAGTTGTTTTTAATCAAGTTCAGTTCATTTAGTCCATATTTTCTTTGGTGTAATTACACGGGTCCCCGCCTTCATTTATATATGCTATTAGAACGAGTCAAGTCAGTGAGTAATGTAACAGTTTCAGAGTTTTAAAATAACTGCTATTAAGGGAATATTGCACAGATCCCTATGATAGAGTGAAGGGGGCTGTTCATGTAAAAGCACAGAAGTTGAAATGCACAACGGTGCATTGAACAATCTTTCTTGCGATTTAATGCAGTGCATTTCATGTGCTACAGAGTATAGTGGGAAGATATTTTATGACACAACAAGGCCAGGAGACGACTGGAGAGCTGAAACATAGATCATAGATGAATTATAGATAAATCTGAGCAATGATGCAGATAAAGTGTCAAGTCTGTCACAGGACGGACTCAAATCCAAATCTATAAACCAGGCAGAGTTCAAAAGGACGAGGCTAAGGCATCAAAATGACAATAAGTCACAAGAAACACAAGGAAGGACACTTGACTGCCGTCACCGGGGTACAAAACCACCTGGTAACCATGTCCAGTGAGAAGGGGGGAATATGTACTGAGGGAGGCGGGGAGACAGTCAGATACAGGTGAACCCCAATATGGTTTCACCTCTCAGACGAAAGATGTCTTAAAAACTGTTCCCTATCCCAGAAATAGTGCACTATATAGTGTGGTCGCCACAATGCACGGCTAATCTGAATGTGCATACGATTCAGCCTACATTAGACTCCCGTATACAACAATGCAAAGCAGTCCTGTTTTCCTGGAGAAGAAGAAGCAGAAGTCACTGTGAAAAACTGAAAAGGAAAAACGGAGCCGGCTTTTTCTTTTCTAAATAGTGGAAATGTTACATGCAGCATACACTGAACAAAATTAAAAATGCAACACTTTTAATTTTGTACAAATTTAGCATGAGCTGAAATCAAAAGATCAAAGACTTTTTTGTCTATGAACACAAAAGGCTTACTTCTCCAAAACATTGTTCACAAAACTGTCTAAATCTGTGTTAGTGAGCACTTCTCCTTTGCCGAGATAATCCATCCACCTCACAGGTGTGGCATATCAAGATGCTGATTAGACAGCGTGATTACCGAACCTACCAAACTCTAACACCAGATACTGACTGGTTTTCGGACCTCCCTCCCGGACCCCCCCAATACAGTAATACTCCACATTTCAGAGTGGCCAGCCTAAGGCACCTCTGTGTAATAATCACGCTGTCTAATCAGCATCTTGATATGCCACACCTGTGAGGTGGATGGATCATCTCGGCAAAGGAGAAGTGCTCACTAACACAGATTTACACAGATGTGTTAACAATATATGAGAGAAATAAGCCTTTTGTGTATGTAGATCTTTAAATCTTAGATCTTTAATTTCGGCTCATGAAAAATGGGGGCAAAAACAAAAGTGTTTTTAATGAGTTTATCATTTTGTTCAGTGTACTGTATATACAACCTTCTACTATTCTCTTGAGTGCTCGGTTTGTTTTAGGGACGCATTAGAAGTTGTTTTTTTGCTTTGGTTTGTTTACATGATGCCTCCGCGCACAAATGACCGGTCTTCAGTGAGTTTTGGAAATCTTGTTTGGTCGTTCCCTGTGTAGTTCACAATTTAATAAACACTATGTAGGGAATAGGGAGTGATTGAATGAGGGAACGGTTTCCACCACAGCTAAAGGCTAAACGTGAAGCGACCTGAAATGATAAAATAAAACAGAGAGTGACAAATATTAACTAAAATTAATAAAAAACATAACCAAATTCCTGGCACGGACAAGACACGAACTAGACCCATAGGTGTTGTTTCTGGAGACATAATAATCCATTTACACGGTTTACTGTCAGTTGTGTTATAAAATAAGAATATCGTTAAAAACACATGTACATTTCATGCCAAAAGAGGAATAAAGAGGAAACCCCCACTCTCATGTTTTTTCATGTAGACTAGTTTTTGTATTGAATAGTAAGCTGATTTTCTTCATTTTGATTACCCTATTAGCAAGGGGAATGAACTTTGACCTTGAAGGTGTTACCCTCCAATGCATGCGCACGCTGCTCTGAGGCAGAGAATTCCCAGAGCTCCTGGGTTCCTCTGCCGTGCCCCTGGATGTAGACCTGAGCAGTGAAGCTGCAAATCGTGGCCACTGAGGATACCTGCAAAATCACTGCAGCTGTTCACAAATAGTGCTTTGATATTACAGTTTCTTTGATGAAACACCCTCAGGGCGTGAATTGCATTTAGCCTTCAAGAGGGCTGGAAAATCTCCAGCTCTACTTTTAAGCAGAGACAGTGTCCTGGAACAGTGTGGACTCTGTCTCCAGGGCAAACACAAGAACATGAAGCTGCCAAATAGTACAGCCAAATCAAAATCTATTAGGTGCAGACACTTTACAGCCTGCAAAAATAAACTTTTTCATGACGATTTTGGGTGCTGAAATACAGTCTTGGGTATAGATATTCAATTTTGCCAAACTGACTGCACGCTTTGTCGTTCATTCCTTTGTGAAAAAGGTCAGAATCCAGACAATGATTGACCAAAATCCACATTTTAAAGTAAGTAGAAACTCCATAGGTCTTTCAAGACCTAGTTTACTTGTGGTAAAAGGTGTTCTTTACAGCTTGAAAGGTTGCTTCCTTTGTTTGCATGCAACACTTTTTGTACCTTTTGATTTCAGCAGCGGGTCAATTATGCGTATTAACTCCAGAGGTTTTCGCCAAGCCATTAGGTGCCAGCGTTTGTCTTTTACAAGGCACACCATATGGATTTTATTGATCGTGAGTGGTCTTAACAGAACACTTTAAGACCCACATAAACATTTACTGTAACCATGTACCCATTTGGACTCGGGAGCATTCATAATGCAGTGCTGTAAATCTGAATTAGTCTAAGTGTGTGTGCAGATATTTCTGCCTATGCAGCTCATCTCATCTTGATGTTATTTGTTCTGGAAGCATTTCAGCAGCCGTGATTACTCGGATATGTTGTAACTCACTTCTAATGTCTTATAACTTGTTTCCCACTGCAAGCAAAGACTGATGGGTCCTTTCCTATCACAAAGTGATGAGTGATAAACATAGCTTTTTAAGTATGTTACTATTATGACTTCTATAATAAAAATACAAATAATACAAATAATAATATTTAATAAATTACAAATATAAAACTTACAACCATATTTCACTATGTCTTACAGATGTTATTTAGTGAGCCATTATCATAAGTTATATACAAGCCATTATCTTAGTTTCTCCTAGTTAACTAAATCATCTTAATATCAGATATATGTGACATAATATGCAATGTGACTAAATGATGATAAAAGAACATTAGTTATTACTGACTTAAACAGCTGTAATGGTGACAGATGTTTCAAGATACAAGATGAGAATTTTAGGAATTATGGAATTATTACGATTATGTTTATAACAGCCTGTTCCTGTGAACCCTTCGTTCAAAAAGCTACGAAAAGATAAGATTAGATTAGATTCAACTTTATTGTCATTACACATGTACATGTAGGTACAAGGCAACAAAATGCAGTCTAGGTCTAACCAGAAGTGCAATAGCAGCAAGTGCAGGATATACAATGGTTCCATAAGTGCAGAATGGATATGTACTGAATAAATATAGAAATGGAAACTATTATAAACAGAATTTTACGGATAAGCACTGTAATTTGGAAGCATTCCACGTTTTTGTTTGCTGTATTCACTATATTGTATACGTATATGCATACAGAGGAGGTCGGGGTGACTTACAAGGACTTTCAAGACAGGGAGCGGATTTCACTCCCCAGGGAAAATTATAGACTTTCCCCCTGGAAATGCTTGTTCTTTGGGAGAGTTTGACTCCAAACCACAATCTGTTCCTTATCTAAAGTAGCTGTTTTGGTGCCCGATCTTAACTTTTGTCGAGGCCAAATGCTTATATTTTATGGACGAAATGTAACCGTACACTGTAAATAATGGCTGTGAAATCTACAGTTATTTCCTTTAGATTTCACAGTAACACTACTGGATAGGATTTTTACAGTAGAATGCTGTAAAGTTTACATTACAACCTTGTTGACATAACAAAATCACAGTAGTCTAAGTATTACAGTTGAAATCACAATAGTGTAAAAAAAATTCACAATATAGCCACTATAGTACTATAAAGTAAAGTAAATTACTGTATTTTTACTTTTTTATCTTATGTTGTGTTTAATTGTTTTGTATTTTACAGTGAATACATGAAATACTGTAAATGGAAGTACGGTACCGTTGCTGTAAAAAGAACTCATAGTTGCCAGTAAGATATTGTAAATTTGACATTAAATTTGTTACAGTGTAATGTCGACCGAAACGAGTGGTAGCTAACGGTGCTCTGTACCCGGCTCAGAGTCAACCATTTTCAGCTGAACACGTCTACTAACTGCCGCTGATATGAGCTGTTACGGAGGTCTGTAACCCGCGTCATGAAGCTCAGCAGCAGCTTAAACAACCAGCAACTGCCACTCGGCGTCATGGAGGTCATAGTCTCCAAATTTCATAGGATATCATTTTTGGTGTGCATACATTTTCATACAATATCATACGGAGCTGTTCGTGAGAATGCTTTGGCTTATATACAACTCAAACATTTACAAAGAAACATTCATGCCAAATAATGTGCTTCTGTTATTTAAGAAATGTGACATATGTTACAAAAGATTTCGTGATTTCATTGATTTTAAAATTGTTATTTCATTTTCAAGATTACATGTCAGCAGTTTAATGCATCTGGTTTAAGGTCAGGAGAAATTGAGTTGAATATTATCATTCATTGGTGATAAGTCGCCAGGGATATGTTTACTTCTTCAATATTAAAACTACATTTTTCTAGACAAATAAAGTCAATCACAGTCTCTGGTGTCAACTTTACGCACATTTTGGAAACAAAACAAACTTTACTAGTGAATATGTTCCGTGTAGCAATTTCTAGCTTTCCCCAAAATTGTGTTAGGCTAAAACATTTACTAATCAATCAATCAATCAATCAAAAAATCGAGGAAAATGAACCTTGATGATGGGTTATGCTAGGGACTATAAGTCAGAATATCTATTGCTCAATTGCTGATTATCATTTTAAAATCTTTCATCAAATCTCCCAACTTCATGAGAGTACGATACCAAACCCGATACCCTTATGCCTGTCGTGTCATTTACATTTTATTTTGGGAAAACTTAATAATATTTTGTGAAGTTAGAACCTTTCCCTTTTCCCCTTTTCCCTCCCAGCATTACTATATATGGGAGCTCAGAAATCTCAGAGCATGTTTCTTCATTTCAGATTTGACTATAATGCAAAATAAAGACACTAAAAAGGTCCCCAGCAAGTTGTACACAGCCCCCCCTCCCCCCACCCTCATGTTACTCATTCTTTGTAGGGTTTACCATCACTGAGGACAGCCCAGTCTCATGGCAGTTCATGAAATGGTGACGTTATTTAATCCATTGATTAGTGTACAGGGACACGATTGTCTCAATTTTTATTTCTTTTTTCCGTGGTGGTGAGCATGAATATTAAACTTGAAATATTAAAAAATTGAAAATCCACCTAAGGTGGGGGATGGGTCAAACAACACAGACTGATATACAGTATATATGACTAATATATATTGCAGTCATGCTTAGTAATAGTGTTTGATTTCAATTCCAAACTGAATTCTTTATGTTGGAGGGTATGGTTTGAATTTTGTTTCATATTTAGTCTCATCGTCTGCCCAAGATCTTCCTCTTCATCAGCGTTTTGGTCCAGGAAAGGGACGTTTAGGGTCCCCTGCTGGAGCTGTTCCCCGGACCCGACGCCGGATAAGTGGATGAAGATGGATGGATGGATGCATGATTACTGTTAGCAAGGCAGCGACAACGCACATTAATCTCAGGCTCGTACACAGGGAGGGGTAGAGTATGCACAGTGGGGGCAAGGAGGCATTTCATTGGTTCTTTCCAAGTGGACCGCAAGGCTGTGATTGGTGGGTGTTTTTACAGGATTACAGCAACTACAGAAGACGCGTCTTATTCATTCCTTTTTCAGAGCCCAACCGTTACCTTACACAATAGGATTACTTGTCATGAGGGGAATTACATGGGATGTGAAAAAGAAATCGAGGAAAATTAACCCTGTTGATGTCATCAAATTTCCAGGCGTTTTGGAGAGCAATCCATAGGGACTACAAGTCAAAATATATCTGTTGCTGAATTGCTGATAATTTTAAAATCTTTTATCAAATCTCCCAACTTCATGAGAGTATGATACTAAACTACCCTTATGCCTGTTGTGTCATTTTATTATTATTTTATTTTGGGAAAACTAAATTATATTTTGAGAAGTTCGAACCTTTCCCTTTCATGCAGCATTACTATATATGGGAGCTCAGAAAGCTCACAGCATGTTGCAAAATAAAGACACTAAAAGGTCCCCGTCAAGTAGTACACAGCCCCCCTCCGCCCAACTCAGTCACCAACACTGAGGAGCAGCCCAGTCTCATGGCAGTTCATGAAATGGTAACGTTATTTAATCTATTAATTAGTCTACAGGGACACGATTGTCTCGATTTTTTTTTTTCTGTGGTGGTGAGCATGAATATTAAACTTATATATTTCAAGGGGAAAAATTTAAAATCCACCTAAGGTGGGGATGGGTCAAACAACACAGACTAATTTACAGTATATATGACTAATATATATTGCAGTCATGCTTAGTAATAGTGTTTGATTTCAATTTCAAACTGAATTCTTTATGTTGGAGGGTATGGTTTGAATTTTGTTTCATATTTAGTCTTATTGTCTGCCCAAGATCTTCCTCTTCATCAGCATTTTGGTTCATTTTGTTAGAAGAAAAAAATAAATTTGCATTGTTTACATTTTAAACTAATTTGTAATCTGCAAATGTGCTCATCATTTCAAGTGCTAAATGTAAAAAAATAAAAGGGATTTCTAGGAGAAATTTGTTGTGCTGTGTGTGAAGATAGGAGACACCTTACTAGTGCAAGCCACTCGTACCGCTGGGTCACAATAGCAAGCCACTGACTCTCATTCTTCAACCGAGGCTGTGAGGTCAGAGGCTCTGTTCCTGCAGGGAGTGTCAGCCTGTGGACCGTATCCTATTCCACGCTTTCTCTTTTGACCACACGGGCCTCATCAAGAGCACTACGTTACAGCCTGGAGAAGCAATACCTTTTTAGTGTGTGTGTGTGTGTGTGTGTGTGTGTGTCTTCTTCTTCTGATGTTGGACATCAGACATTATAAAGTATAAATCCATTGCTACAAATCTATAACCTTCACATTCGCATCACTGGCATGTTGCCAGCCACTGTTTAAATCATCTGGATTTAGATTTTTTTAATCTGGCATAATTTATTTGGATCAGTAAGCAGCTTAGGTTAAACATTGCCTGCATCTTCACAATCTATCTAACTGGATTTATTCCCGGCTTGGTTAAACAAAACTAGGGCAGAAACAAGACTGGCGTTAGGCATGTATGAACGAGTTTTTTGACAGGTTATAATATATATTCATTCATATAAGGTAACAACAGATCAGGTATGTGCATCTAAATCATGTTACTTGTACTTGTAGCTTGTACTTTAACAGGGGAAGAATTGCTATACTACTATACTACTGCTATGACCTCAGCTCTGGAGAGAAAAATCCAATGAATACAATCTGAAAACGGATCCCATAAGCATCACTTAAAGAGTTGGTAATGTAGAAAAGCTAACAAGATTTGAAAGCATCATCTCCTCGTGCTTCTGTCTAACCCCCCCTCCACTCAAAGCTCCGCCCACACCGGTGTGCACGAGCACCGCTGCTTCAGAGCAGAGCGGAGAAAGAACCGACATTTGACCTCAACACCTCAGGATCTCCCAGTCGGAGCTGGTTAATGTGGCTCAGGAAAGGGACATTTAGGGTCCCCTGCTGGAGCTGCTCCCCCGGGACCCGACGCCGGAGAAGTGGACGAAGATGGATGGATGGATGGATGATTACTGTTAGCAAGGCAGCGACAACGCACATTAATCTCAGGCTCGTACACGGGGAGGGGTAGAGTATGCACAGTGGGGGCAAGGAGGCATTTCATTGGTTCTTTCCAAGTGGACCGCAAGGCTGTGATTGGTGGGTGTTTTTACAGGATTACAGCAACTACAGAAGACGCGTCTTATTCATTCCTTTTTCAGAGCCCAGAAGTTATTTATTAGTTAGAAGTTATTTGCCGTTGGGGTGTGAATACCGTTTCAAACCATATGTAAAAAGGTATATGATGGAAATAGTTAATAAACCAACTCTTCCTTTAAGACATGGGGGCTAAAGGAGGACTCTCCCCCACACATTATACATATTTAAGGTTTCGTTTTAAGCGTGCAGCATCACCAGCTTTAAAGGGGCAAACCGTTACCTTACACAACAGGATTACTTGTCATGAGGGGAATTACATGGGATGTGAAAAAGAAATCGAGGAAAATTAACCCTGATGATGTCATCAAGTTTCCAGGCGTTTTCGAGAGCAATCCATGCTAGGGACTACAAGTCAAAATATATCTGTTGCTGAATTGCTGATAATTTTAAAATCTTTCATCAAATCTCCCAACTTCATAAGAGTACGATACTAAACTACCCCTTATGCCTGTTGTGTCATTTTATTATTATTATTATTATTTTATTTTGGGAAAACTAAATTATATTTTGAGAAGTTCGAACCTTTCCCTTTCATGCAGCATTACTATATATGGGAGCTCAGAAAGCTCACAGCATGTTGCAAAATAAAGACACTAAAAGGTCCCCATCGAGTAGTACACAGCCCCCCTCCGCCCAACTCAGTCACCAACACTGAGGACAGTCTCATGGCAGTTCATGAAATGGTAACGTTATTTAATCTATTAATTAGTCTACAGGGACACGATTGTCTCGACTTTTTCCGTGGTAGTGAGCACGAATGTTAAACTAATGTATGTCAAGGAAAAAAATTGAAAATCCACCTAAGGTGGTGGACGGGTCAAACAACACAGGGCTTTCACCCTGGAGAACGGACGTTGCGTCCCGTTTGGGGCAGTTCCTTTCTTTATTGTTCCTTTTCTAACCACAACCGTCCTAATGTTGTAGGGCGTCTCGCGTCTCGCGGTCCGTCCAGTTGTTGTCGCCGGCATGTGGTGTTTCATTTGCCCAGAGACCGCGGGTCGTGTCCCGGCTGCCGTTGTCATCCCCTAGAATGGTCACGTTCCCATTTTGTGCACTGCAAAAAAGGGATGTCTGAAAACACTGATAAAAACATTAAATCTGGGGGGAAAAGTACTCAAAACAAGTGAAATTATCTGTCCATGCAGCACGATAACTTCACTTGACAAGCTTGCTTGATTTAAGATTATAGAGTAAAGTTGCACTTAAAATAACAAATTCACTCTTAAAACAAGATAAATTATCTAACACTTCTAAATCTAAGTTTTTTATAATCTTGGTAAGAACAGGAAAATCATGTCCCTTGTGACGAATCAATAAATCAAAATAATGTGACCATTTCACAAACTGCCGTATGACCGGGTTGCTGAGGTGGCTTTGAGACGCAGTTATTCCAGCTGAATGTATCACAACTATTATTCACTGTAAAATTATTTCAGCCGGGGAGTAATCAATTCTTGAAGACTGAGATTATTCTCTCAGTGGAAAGCAACGTATTGTGGTTGCAAGCAATGTAGAAGTTGTTATTTGGTCTCTCCGAGAGGCAAATTAGTCTGCTTGACCTAAAAAAAAATGGGACTAACAGGCTATATATATTGTGTAAACTACAGACATATTGATGTGTCAAAGCTTTGCAGAGCATACAGAAAATCTTCCAACACAGGAGGTTTCTCTTTGTCTCCTGCACAATAACACTAAGTGCTTATTGGTTAGATTAAACTTGCCTGAGCTTGGAATACAAGAAACTTGAAAGAAGTTTCTCATTAGATCTTCCTTTGTGTGATAACATGAATGTGAAGATACATGGTTTTAAACCAGTCAGGGAAAGATGAGATGCTGGAAAACATGAAATAAGATGCAACATGGATTTAAAAAAATACTTAACATCTCTTTCCCTGGAAGGCATGGATTCATATTGGTTATTTCCCTAAGTACACACCACAGCACTGTCGCCTTGAGAACATAAGGAGGTGAAACTGGGTCCTTAAACAGAATATGATGGATTTCCTTTTCTGTATTTGACCCTAGAAAATGGGATTCCTGAAACGCTTGCATCCTGCCATTGGCGGTAACCTTTCTTGCTCTGTGAACGGTTACCTTCTGCTCATTATTGCAGAGTAACGAGGAAGACTTGCTCGCAGCTCCTACTAACAGGAAAAGGTCACATGTGTCTCAGCAGATAATGAATGACAACCATGTAGGATTTCTTCTTTTCATGTGATGCAGCCATGCGCCTGCGGCCATTTTTCCTCCCGCCGCCTGTCAGTAGCGCAAATGACAGTGGCTCTCCACGCCGTCCTCCTGTAGTCTCTTTCATAAACCCTTCAGTCTGTTTGCGTATGCACTCACTGTATGTGCTTGAGTAAACTGGAGGAGAAAGATGCTGCTGAAGAGCGTGCAAGTGTAATTGACCACTGAGCTGCCAAGTTGGCATGCAGTCATGAATCTCATACGCTATAAAAATTCACACAAGTCGTAAATAAAGTCAACCTCATCAACTGATTTGCTCTCATTATCATTATTAGCAGTGCAAGTTTTTTGTTGCTGTTTGTTTTGTTATAATTATTGCAGTGAACTGCTGTGACCCCGCCAGGCGGAGAGTGCCTGATGTAATTATGCATGCCACATCTGGGCCGCAATCCAAACTATATGAGGTTTTATAGCATTAAAAATACAGTTGCACCTCGCTAATCTGAAGCCTCCAGATATCCAGGTTGCTTGGAGTAGTGAAATGCTTGGATTATTGTAATTCATTCATACAGTTGGCCCAGGCTTAGGGTAGGGGCACACTCCAGGCTGCACTCACTGCATTTCTTAAACAGCTTAAAAGCCTTCCACAGGTGGCAGCCAATTTCTCCTCGGATCAGCATGCTACTGGAGCGCCATGAGAACAGGTATAATATTTTCACTCTAGGGACTACCTCTGGAGAAAATATGAGTTAGTTGTTCTGCCCGACATAATTTTGCTGCTGAACTATAATGCTCTAAACTGGTCTTCCAACTTGTAAACACATTATTTAATGCTCACCAACGTTCTTTAATGATCTTTAACATGTATTCTGTATTCTCTCATTAGGTTTTTTTTGTATTTAGCCAAGGTTTTTGGAGAATTGTGTTCTTGTTTTGTACTGTTCTCGTCCTCTTACCACAGCGACTGTACTACCACTAGTGTGACCCACCGGTGTAGTGGTAGTTGATGAGGTGTAGATAAGATAAGGTAGATGGACAGGCTACAGAGGAGGGAGTGGGCTTTTTGGCTGATAGGTGGGTATACTTTATATTTCCAAGTTTACCTGCGTATAGCCTCCACTGCAACACTGAGGCTCCCACTCCCATCAAACCACCCTATTTATTCTCACTCCCATGGCGTAAAATACAGGTGCCTTTGGCATTGTAATCTAAACACTCTTGGATGGGACTATAGGTTAAGGAAAAGATGGTTGAGCTTATGAAAGGTACATTATCCGTGGGACAACAACAAGACAGTTGGGTTTAGGAACACGCGGGACTTGGACCCTGGTCTCCTGGGTCCTGTGTTGTTTGACCCATCCACCACCCCGACCAACCTCTTTACACAGATTTTTGACCTTTCATACTACTTGCTAGAGCAGCAGCAGCCACCACTGATACCGCCGTCGCTTCTACGTCACCCGGATTGTTGGTCTGATTGGTTGAACTATGCCCGTAAGTCACCCCTCTTGTGCAGAGAAAATCCATAGCAGACTCCCCAGACCAATGCTCAATCTCAAATCTATTGAACTGGGCTTGGTCTGGTGATAGCCAGACTAACAACAACATAAATGTTTTTAATATGCGTCATTCAGTTTTGTCATGTAAAGTTCTGGTTAGGGTTAAGGTTAGGGTTTATGTGTCATGACTATGTCATGTGTTAATGACAGTGTCAAGTGTCACTTTTATGTACAAAACGTCAAGTAAAGTTTTACCGTTTTTCTTCAATACTGTAGAACAAGAGCATCCTTAAAAAATCAATAGCTTTAATTTAACCAAACAGCATGTGTTGCAGCGCAGTGTTTCCATTTCAGCTCAGTGTGAGTCTCAATGAGTTTCTTTCCACACACACACACACACACCAATATCAGCTGCTCTGTTTCCACTGTACACTTACAAAATGTGCATGCAGGCTGAAATTCATTGTGTTGTTCTGTTGGGATAAAGCAATGAGCTAACCTGCTAGCTGCTACCATAGGCTTATTATATAGGCTACAGTAAACAGGCGTGAACGGAGAAATGTTGATTTAGAACCGAGCAGTCTGATGTGTGTAGAGGTTTGTGTGGTTGATTGATAATATCTCCATTAATAATGTTAGATCTGCTTGTTTCCTTGGTGTTATACTAGTTGACTCTTTATCCTGGAAACCTCACATTAGTGCCATAAGTACTAAAATAGCTAAAGTAGTTGGAATACTAGGAAAAACTCGACACCTGATTAACAAAAAGTTGCAATTATGTTGTATTATTCAATGTTGTACCCATATATCAATTACTGTAATGTTGCTTGGGCTAGCACCAACTAAACTAGAATCTATTTTTCGACTTCATAAGCGAGCTTTAAGAATAATATTTTGTGGAAATTGTAGACACCCCTCCCAATCATTGTTTGCTCAGGCAAGTCTTCTTAGTGTTTATCAAGTGAATCAACTTCAAAATTGCTTTATTCGTTTATAGCTCTATAAAAAAACTTATTTCCCCAGCACTTTTGTAACATTTTTTCACCAGCATCCGACTCGTAGTAGTTGTCTTATTAGGTCTCCCTACTCTTGTACGACTCAAACACAGTTTAGTGTATTATAGAGACATATATTATTACTTTATATAATATATTATTATACAGAGGGTCAAAGATATGGAACAGTCTTCCAACAATTTAAACACAGAGTAAAATTGTTGCTCCAAGTTGTCTAAATGTTCCATATGGGTTTGTGCTCTGAATGTAATTTTAAATCGTTTTATACAAAGAAATATATATATTTTTTTTACATAATAATATATAAATTGTTAAATGTAATTGTTTCTATGGAGATTGCCACTTATTAAGCCCCTTGAGGGGTTTTCGGCAATTGTCCATCACATCTTTTTGTGGAACATATAACACTGTTTTAATGTTTTTGTTGTGAAAATAAAATAAATCAAATCAAATCAATAAAAAAGGGCTCTACAGCAGAGATCTTCAACAGGGGTGCGGGACCCTAGAGGGTCCTCAGAGTTACTGCAGGGGGGGCCATCCACATTATTCTAAACATGAAATAATTCCAACATATTATTTGCGAATCTAAATCCTCTCTGAGGATAGGCTTACTGGCCTGAAGTCACTAAGGTAGCCATCCACAGACACAGTTCAGCGTAAGAATTCACTGTGCCACATGTATGTGGAACATTAAAAGAGGATTTATAAAATTATGCCAACAATTATTATTTTAATAGCTTATATGCACAATAAAGGTATGAATAAAGGCTTGAGGCTGTTCTACACTTTATTATAGGCCCACTTTAATATGTTACATCATTTTATAAAACATTAGGGTCCCTGATCTGTCTCTCTTTCAGTTAAGGGGTCCTTGGCTTAAAAATCATTGAATACCCGTGCACAGTTTAGTCCAAATTCATACCGCAGGACAAATTCATGTAGCATACTTTCTACACTGTTTGTACCGTCCACCCCTATTCAGGGCCGTGAAGTGGAGAAATTCACAACGTGGACTGAATACATCAGTTATAATCCTCAAAAACACAGAAATATATATGTGTGTGTGTGTGTGTGTGTGTGTTCTATAGAGCCATACCAGCGTCTTTCCATTATGGATGTATTATAGCCAGCCACTACTCCCATGTCTAAAGCTTCTTTATATTGGACATGCTATGTGGGCTGCATGTGCATGATGTTGGTAACATGCTTAGAATTTCAAACAATGTATAAAAAATAAATAGATTGAAAATGAACTGAATTTGGAACCTAATACTGTAGATATTAAAAAAAAGCAATATGTCTGATATTCAGTCAAGCCGCTGTGAGTTGTTTTGTGTGTTTACTGTGACAGCTCGCACTGCATGCTGAGCTGCGTGTATTGCACTGAATTATTCACTGCAAGTCCCGGCTGTTGCTTTATGTGGTCCTACTGCCTTGCAGGATTCCACCAGATGTAAAACTTCTCAGCTATCGATACATAAAAGCAACGTAAAGCAGCACCAGGGACACAAGAGAGCGCTTACTGGAGCCTTGCTCTGAGGACCAATCAGGTCATGTGTTGGGACACTTTGAAGCCAAGATCAGGGAAAATTCTCACTTATTAACCCCTTGAGGCCTAAGGGCATTTTCACATATCTTCTTAAATGTACATTTTAAGGTTCTGTATATAACTGATACCCATGTGTTTCACATCAAAAGAATCAGAACAAACTCAGCTTTCCGTATAGTGATGCCCCACAAGACAAATAAATCCAAAGGCAACAGAAACGTAATGATCCCACACAAGACAGAGACAGCACGGAGACTAAATACACAGGGTAGGACAAGGACTAACCAGGAACAGGTGACACACATCAGGGCTGGGCAGAGCAATCAAAAAAGGCGGGAAAACACAAGACGGGAAGTAAAACCGGACAAGACTAGGGAGAAAAGACAGATTTCAAAATAAAACAGGAAACAACCATAACAGAAACGGTGATTTTGGCTTTTTGAAATTCCTCAAATCTCTTTTAAAAACAAACCTTAACTTCTGATGTGCTGTATACATTGTTCAGTGCTTAAAATGAGATTACCAAAGTCGTAGGATATATATAATTGAAATAGTAATAAATGCCTGAAATTAAATTTTGTAATATCAATTTTTGAGTAGGAGTTCTGTCAAACATGGTTTGGATGCTCCGGTGCATCTTTCTTCCTCATAGGGTTAATGTATTACATTAACTGTTTTTTTACATTGTACTGAGTCTAAGATGGGCCGTGTGTGTGTGTGTGTGTGTGTGTGTGTGTGTGCGTGTGTATCTGAGACTTGTTGTATGGCTAACAGTAGTAGTATCAGTGTTAATGGCAGTAGGAACAGGACCCACACATGTAGTAGTGAGAATAGTTATTGTATGAAGTAGAAGTTGTAAATGGACTGTTCTTATTTAGCAGACTTACTGAGTCTTACCAACTCAAAACACCTTCACATAGTACAGGATCCATTCACCATTCACACACATTCATTCTGTGGCCAAGGCTGCCGTAACAGGTGCCACCTGCTCATCAGATAAACACACACTCCTTTACACTCCAGGAGGGAGTCAGGGTTTAGTGTCTTGCCCAAGGACACTTCAACATGGGACTGCAGGGCCTGGGATCGAACCCCCAACCTTCCAATTGGCAGGCAACCTTCCGGTTGGCACCGCTGAACCACAGCCGCCCTTGTTGTAGTTTGGCAACATGTGACCAACAAGGCAGCCCAGAATAAAGTAATACTTCATAAAGGATATACAGGTATGTAATGG